>JBBBDQ010001011.1:1107500-1410000 GCA_037127315.1 Ascarosepion bandense
GTTAGCCAAATGCAGACGACAATTCTACTCCTGCAGCTTCTTCTCTCGCACTTCCCGCCTGTGGAACTCGCTCCCGTATTCTTGCTTTCCTGACGGCTACAACCTCCAGAAATTGAAATGCAAAGTCAATACTCATCTACTAACCACTGGACTCTAGCTCTCTCCCCACCCCTGTATAACCTTCCCTTTCTCTCCACCTATGTATCTGTCATCGCACCTGCTTTCTATTGTTCCTTTCTAACTAGTTTGTACTCCTCACTCTTTTCTAATTAATCTTTTTACATTTATGTAACCCCCTGCACATCAGTGGCGTTTCCGCCTTGCTCGGGGTGAAATGATTAAAAAAAAAAAAAGAAAAAAAAAACATTTCTACCATTCAGCCACACCAATAAAAAAGTCTTCAACAAAACTGTTAAAGTCAGTTATATTTGCATTAAGAATATAGATAATTATATTTCACAGCATAATATTATGATATCAAATAAATATTTGGCCCACATAAACAACATCTGTCACCCAATTTATATCAATAATGACCCTTCTAAAATTAATTGCAACTGCCGAAAAAATAAAACCTTCTCTTTGAAAAGCCCGAAAGTATTGTTTATAGAGCTCGAATTAATTCGAATGATAATGGTATTAAATTTTACATTGGAAGCACTTCTAACGGGTGGAAGATAAGATTTAGCAACTACATGTTGTCTTTAAACAACAGTAAATACAGAAAAAGTACGGCTTTATTCATACATTATTGGAAATTAAAAACAATAACAATAGCCCAATTATTCCTTGGAATATCGTAGCTAAATTCAAACCTTGCAAAGGAAAAGAAGATAAATGTAATCTATGCCTTTTACAAAAACTTGTCATCTCAAACCATATGAATAATCTTAATTTGCATAATAAAAAAAGTGATTTAATGACCACATGCTGTCATAGAAAAAAGTACTTAGAACCATATTGTTATATATTCCTCTATACGATTTCACCTTTCGTCCCTTCTTTCTTCATTATTTTTCCATTCTTTCTTTTTTTCTTTCCCCCCACAATATTACATTTAACCATTATGAATTAAAACCCTTTAATATTTGCTAGCTGCATTGTTTCATTTTTAATTTTAACTGAATTTTACTTTTTTAAATTTTTATTTTCATTTTTATTTCATTTTTATTTTTTCTAATTTTAATTTTTATCTACATGTAATATTTGAATATTTACATTTACGTTTTATGATTTACGCCCCTTTGATTTCTTCTTGCATTTTACTATTTTTTAGTATATTTTAAGTTTAAATTTTAAATTAATAATTATATTAAATGTTATAAATAAACAATTGTAATTAATTAAATTTTATAGAAAAATAATTTCGATTTTATTGACTGAAAGAAGGACAACTGTTTACTTAATAATAAATATCTAACCAATAACATAATATGCAACGCTGCCGTCACAAATAACGACAATACAAACGAAAAGATTTACATATGATTAACAGAAACATCCTTTAAATAAACATTCAATAACCACAAAATATTACACAATAGAAAAATAAAAAAATGATACAACGTTACCAAAATATATATGGAACCAGAAATAAACATTAACACCAAAATTAAATGGGAAATAGTAAAAAGAACACCACCACACAGCAGTAATCAAAAAATTTGTAAAATATGCCTAGAAGAAAAGCTAGAAATAATAGCCTTGAAAAATCAAAGTAAAATACTAAACAAAAGAAGCAAGATAATGGGAAAATGTAGACATGTGAACAAATACCTACTTTGCACAAATAAAAATAACAGCAAAATCAAACAATAAAATATACAATATAAAAAGAAATATAAGTACAAATATAAAAACACTCAATTATAATAAAAGCAGAAATAACAAAAAAGTATTCAAATAATATACATATAAAAAAGAATATATACAAACACCTAATCACGAGAAAAAACAGAAAATATACAACCACCAAACGAAAAAAAAACTAACATAAAGCCAACAAATAAAAATACACACAAAAACACATACACCCAACCATGACCCAGAAAAGATAAACCGTCATGTGACAAAACAGACCAGCATAAGAAATAGATTAAACCCATAAAAGTGACTAACCCAAATTAAAAAGTAATTAAGCGGACAGCTATTCAATTGAGCAAATGCTCACTCACGCGTACACTAAAAACAATAAGCAATAAAAACAAAAACAAGACGGCGAATTATCGCCATCTCTGCGGCCCTTTTTCACAGACGAGTCGTTGCAAGCCTCTCGCTGCTCTCACTATTTCCATTCAGATGAAAAGCACTCCTTATGTCCACCTATTCTAACTTTCGCGGCTAAAAACGGTCATGTCACACTCACTGGAGCAAACGACCCACATTTTCTTCAAATGCTCTTATGAGATGTACGTTCCACTCGAGCACCTTCTTCTCACGAACCACTTTCTTTTAGAACCGACTTCCAAAAGTGTTGTGGATTCTTTACTTAGAAAACCACACAATATAATAATAACAAAAAGAGATATGAGAGGAAAAATGTAAGTATATTGAATAAAAGATATACAGCCTGTACACGGTTAGTAGATTCAGGAATACTTGTTAGTAGGTGTCAAATATATACAAGAAATAAGTCCGGGTAATAGTCTTGCTGACCAACGAGCGGCGGTTCAACTGCTCTGACAAACACCAACTCTAACAACAACAAACAACTACAACTACCGTTCTCTGTAGGCAGGATTATTTATATACTTTGGAAGAGTCCATTGAGTGTGTAAAAAGGGGTGACACCCCAACAAAAAGTTTACTTTCCAGATCACTGTTCAAGTATAAGGTTAACCATTATCTTATCAATTTTTTATAATTATTTCAAAGCAGGATTACCACTGGTTTGCAGTGGGGTTACAGTGAGATAAAACAGGGTACAGTGGATGCTGAAGAAAGGATAACAGATTATTGGGATTTAGGGAAGTGGATAGAATTTAGGGGGCTGGATGGGATTTAGGGAGCTGGATAGGATTTAAGGAGGTGGATGGGATTTAGGGAGACAGAAGATGGTATTTGACGTTGCATTTAAACTTTTGACTTTTGGAGATTGTAGCTCTCAGTGAAGAGATTCAAGAGATGGAAAGTTCGAGAAAATAAACTGATAGAGTAAAAGTGGCAATTACATTTGACTATTTTGACGTAAAGGGATGGGACTTTGATGTCAATCTAGTAGCACGAGTATGTCCATGCAGTCAGTGTCCAGATAAGCTTATCTACATCGAGGTTTACAGAGAAAGAGTGATATATATATATATATATATATATATATATATATATATATATATATAGTACTGTGCGAAAGTATTAGGACAAGAATTATTTTTATGAGGTATATTGACAGAAACTAAATAATTTAATTAAAGTAATTTTATTTGATTTACTCAACAAATGCTTTAACAAGAAAAATACTTGTTACAAAATAAATTTAATATTTAGTATAATAGCCTTTTGCTTTAAAATAATAAAATAATTGCGACAATTTACCAATCGCATCCAGAGTATATATATATATATATATATATATATATATATATATATATATATAGTACTGTGCAAAATTATTAGGACAAGAACTATTTTATCTTTTATGTGGCATATTGACAGAAAATAAACAATTTAATTAAAGTAATTTTTTTTATTTACTCAACAAATGCTTTAACAAGAAAAATACTTGTTACAAAATAAATTTAATATTTAATATAATAGCCTTTTGCTTTGATCACTTTTCTATATTTTCTTTCCTTTTTTTTCTTGAGGATGTAAAGAATAACTACATTTTTACAAAAGAACAAATAAAAGAAGAGAATATTACAAAGTGTCGTGTGTCAAGAAACAATATAAAACAAATGGAGAATTCAGGTATAGATTTTGATTTTTATCTTTTCGGTTGGAAAATACACCTTTTTTATTTTTCTATTCTTTTTTTTTTTTTTTTTTTTGCCTAAAGGGATTTAATTAAGAAAAATAAGCACATCTCTACAAAAGAACGAATGAAAGAATTAAAAATTCAAAAGTGGGGAACTTTCAGGAAACAATATAAAAATAATGGACAATTCGGTTGTTTCCTTAATTTTTTCTTTCTGCCAAAAATCTCTAAAGAAAATACAAATTTTCTTTTTTTTTCTTTCTTTTCGCTTTTCTCATAATGACCTATCCTAACAAGGATAAACACATTTTTACATGAGAAACAATGAAAGAAGAGATAATTTTAAAGTGGGGAAGCCCAGGAAAACAATATAAAGAAAATTAACAATTCAGTTAACCATAATTTCACTTTTCGGTCAGAGAGAGCTACAGAGAAAATATAATTTTTTTCTTCTTTTTGTTGCCATAAGAACGTAAATGACCAAGAATATGCACATTTGTACTAGAGGACAAATTAAAGAAATCAAAATTCCGAAGTTTTGAATCTCAAGAAACATCTAATCTAAACATATTTATAAATGGAACTTTGTGTGTGTGTGTCTGTGTGTCTGTGTGTCCGTTACCTATAGACTCCGAAACGGCTGAGCCGATTTTCTTGAAAATTTACACAGTTGTACTATAAGCGTCTGCGAGTGTTTTCAGCTAGGTTATAGAAGGAGTGGTCTGATTTTAATCAAATTTGATATACTCATAAGAAACGATATTCAGAAGTTTTAAGGTTGCAGTTCTTACAATAGTGCAGAAAATCGATAATTTATATATAAAAGGCAAGATGTTTATGTGTGTGTCTGTTTATCTGCCTGTATGTCTGTATTTTTTTTTCAGCCCTTTTATTTTAGTTTTTGCTTCGTGTTTGGCTCTAAGAAGGTATAATTGTAGTTCTTTGTCTCAGCCATGATACCATTTATTCAGAGGACTTATTTAGCCTTCAAAATTCAGTTTAAGCCAAAAAACGTATTTGATATCGATATCAGGAAATCAACATTTGACTTACATCCATTCATTTTTCTTTCAGTCTACGGTTTCGCTTTAACTGAAAACACCTATTGCTTTTTAGTCTTTCGTGCCAACGTCCAAAGAGTCTGAGTTCCAGGACCATGGATTAGTTTTAAAGCTTTCATTACATCCAAGCAACGCCGGGATATACTGCTAGTTATAAATAATTTGGGCACTTTATGGATCGTTATTCTCTTTTTCGGTCGAGATGAGCTACAGAGAGAATACAAATTTTATTTTATTTTATCTTTGCGTTTGTTGCAATAAGGACGTAAATTAACAAAACGCATTCGTATAATATGGAAAATTCAAGAAGGCAAAATTCCAAATTGGAGAATCGACGGAAAAAGAGAAATCCTCTGCAAAAATACACCTATTTCTTTTTTATTTTATATTTGTTTTGGTCATAATGACGTAAATTAACAAGAATAGACAATTTTCTACAAAATAACAAATGAAAGAGAATAAATTTCCGAATTGGAGAATCTCAAAGAACAATAAAATAAAATGGACGGTTCATTTATGGATCTTTTGTCTTTTCCCTCGGAAAGAGCTTCGGAGAAAATACAATATTTTTTTTTTCTTTGCCATAAGGACGTAAAGTAACAAGAATAAACACATTTCTACAAAAGGACAAAAGAAAAATGACAAAATTTCAAAGTGTGAATCTCACTAGACAATGTAAAGAAAAGAGTTAATTCAGTGATGGATCGTTATGTTTTAGTTTGAAAGATCTCCAAAGAAAATACAAATTTTTCTTTAATATATTTTTTTTTTTGTTACAAGGATTTAAATTAACAAGAATAAACGCATCTGGGGAAAAGACCAAGTAAAATAAGAAAAATACCAAAGTGGGAATCTCAGAAAACAGCATGAAGTAAATTGATAATTGAGTTATCGATCTTTATATTTCTCTTTTCGGTCGGAATAAGTTCTAGAGAAAATAAAACATATTGAGAGAAAATACAAATTATTCATTACTTTTTCTTTTCTGGTTTTTCCATGAGGACGTAAATTAACAAAAATAAGTATATTTGTACAAAAGAAACAAAAGAAAAATGACAAAATTGCAAAGTAGGAAACTCATGAAACAATATAAAGAAAAGTGTCTATTCAGTTGCGGATCGTTTTTTTCTATTTTCGCTTTAGAAGAGCTCCTTAGAAAATACACATTTTCCTTTCATTTTTCTGTTGTTGTTTTTTGGTGTGTTTTTTTACAGAAAGATGCAAATTAATAAGAATAAACACATTTATACAAGAGAATAAATGAAAGAAGGCAAAATTACAATGTGTGGAATCTCAGTAAATAATATAAAGAAAATGTACAATTCAGTCATGAATCGTTACTTTTTTATTTTAGGTCGAATTTTCTTTCTTTTTTTGTCATAAGGGTGTAAATTAACAAGAATAAATACATTTTTACTAAAGGAAAAATCAAAGAAGACAAACATCCAAAATGTGGAATCTTAGGAAATGATATAAAGAAAATGTACAATTCAGTCATGAATCGTTAATTTTTTTTTAGGTCGAATTTTCTTTGTTTGTTTTTTTTTTTTTTGTCATGAGAACGTAAATTAACAAAAATAAATACATTTTTACTAAAGAACAAATCAAAGAAGACAAACATCCAAAAAGTGGAACCTTAGGAAATAATAAAAAGAAAATGAACTATTCTTTTATGGATATTTTTTCAGTCGGAAAAACTCCACAAAAATACTTTTTCTTTATCTTTCTTTTCATCTTTTTCCATTAGGATGTAAATTAACAAGAATAAAATTGTTTTAAAAACGAACGAAAGAATGAAGACAAATTTCCAACGGGAATGTTAAGAAACAATATAAAAAATGGGAATTCATTTATGGTTCATTTTCTCTTTTCGGTCGTAAAATTCTTCAGACATAATAAATCTTTTGCTTTTTTCTCTCTCTCTCTTTTGCTATGAAGATGTGAATTAGCCAGAATATATACCTTTGTACAAAAGAGCAAATGAAAGAAGCGAAAATTCCGAAGGCGGGTATCTCAGAAAAAATATAGTGAAAATAGACAATTCCATTATGCATCGTTGTTTTTGTCTTTTCACGCGGAAAGAACTCCAGATAAAATGTATTTTCTTTTTGTCTGGTATATTTTGCCAAGAAAATGTAAATTCATTTGTAAAATAGAATTTTAAAAAAAGACACAATTCAAAAGTTGGTATATCAGGACACAATATAAAAAAATGGGGATTTCGTTTATGGACATTTTTTTCTGTAGTCAGTTGGAAAGAGATCCAGACAGAATACAAATTTACCATTTTCTTTCCTTTTCGTTTTTTTGCGACAAGGACATAAATTAACAAGAATAAATAAATTTTTAGATGAAAAAAAAATAAAGATGTTATAATTCCAAAGTTGGAATAAGAAATAACTACATAGAGAAAATGGACAAATCAATTATGGATCGTTACTTTTCTCATTACAGTCTGAAAGTGCTCCAGAGAAAAATCAACTTATCGTAAATTAACAAAAATAAACACGTTTGTACAAAATAACAAATAAAATAATTCAAAATTCTAAAGTGTGTGATCTTAAGTAACAATATAAAGAAAATGGACAACTAAATTATGGATCGTTATTTTTCTTCCTTCAACTGGAAAGAGCTCCAGAGAACATAAAACCTTTTTTTCTTTTTTTTCTTTTTTGCCATAAGAACGTAAATTAATATTAATAAACACGTTTGTAAAAAATAGCAATTGAAAGAATTGAAAATTTCAAAGTGGGGGATCATAAGAAAAAATATAAAGGAAATGGAAAATTCTGTGAAGTATCGTTATTTTTCTCTTTTCGATCGGAAACAGTACAGAGAACATACATCTATTTCTTTTTTTTTCTTTCTTTCTTTTCTTTTTACGCCATAGTGACACAAATTAACACGAATATAAACATTTGTAAAAATAACGAAAAGAATTTTAAAGCGAACAATCTCACGAACCATTATGAAGAGAATGGAGAATTCAGTTATGGATCGTTATTCTCCAGTTTTCGCTCAGAAATAGCTCCAGAGAACATACATCCATTTTTTGTTGCTTTTTCTTTGTCATGTTTTTTGCCATATGGACGAAAATTAAGATGAATAAACACATTTGTACAAAGGAGCAAATACGAGGTCAAAATTCCTAAGTCATGAAACTATTGAAAAAATGGGCAATTTATTTATGTCAGTCATTTAAGTGTCATACGTGATACACGTTTTGAGCAATCATGTCTCTTTCGCGATATGACTGACTAGGCAGAAGATTATCCCGCAGTAGGTTGCCATTGCTTTCTGCGGTAGACTGGTTGCCGACCAAGGCTATAGAACCCAATCTATCCTGTTATTTAACCCATAACTGGAGGGAAGAGACGGATTAACACTTTTCCCAAGGGTATTTGCGCGTAAGTGAATGCTAGGAATTCAACTGGAATTCGAACTCGGCTCCACCGATTAGTCGTTCCGAGTCGATATCCATTGCACCACAACGCACATTGTTTATGTATCTTTTTTTTCGGTCAAAAAGAGCTCCAGAGAAAATTAAATTTTCATTTCTTTTTACTTTTCTTTTTTGCCATATGTACGTAAATTCACAAGAATAAACACATTTGTAGACAAAAACAAATAAAATAAAGAACTATTTCAAAGTTGGAATAATAGAAAGCAATATATCTAAAATGATAATTCAGTTATGGATCGTTATTTTTCTCTTTTTGATCAAAAGAGCCCCGGAGAAAATACATTTTTTTTTTTTTGTCTTAAAGACGTAAATTAGCAAGAATAAATAAAATTGTACAAAAGAACAAATGAAAGAAGACAAAATTTCCAAAGTGGAGAATCTTAAGAACAGTATAAAGAAAATGAACAATTAATTTATGGATCATCATTTTTCTTTTTCCGTTCGGAAAGATCTCCAAGGAAAATAAAACTAATTTTCATTTGTTTTTGTTTTTTTTATTTTTTATTTTTTATTTTTTTTTTAAATAATGATATAAACTAAAAGAATAAACACATTTGTAGAAAATAACAAATGAAAGAAAACAAAATTCAAAAGTGGTTAATCTACAGAAACAATAAAAAGAAAATGTACAATTCAGTTATGGGTTGTTAATTTTTTTCTTTTCGGTCGGAAAGATCTCTAGAGAAAATACATCTTTTTCTTTGATTTTTTCCTTTTTTACTTTTCTTTTTTTCCATGAAGACATAAATTAGCAAGAATAAACACATTTAAGAAAAGAACAAATAAAAAAGAGCAAATTCTCTAATAGTGTTTTTCAGGAAACAATATTCAAAATAAACAATTTAGCTGTGGATCGTTATTTTTCCCTTTTCACTCGGAAAGATCTCCATAAAAATACACTTTTTTCTTTCTTTTTTTTTTTTTACATAGAAAGGAAGCATTCGCTAAAATTATTTGAATATTCTATATTTTCTACTTATAAGATCACCATTTTGATTTTTTTGGCATGCTGGTACCGTATATATAAATTGATTGTATCTTTTCAATATTTGCGTGTCCCTCTTTTAATAAATATAATTACAGCTATAATAGACAACTTTTCTCGATTTTTCTCCTATTTTAGTTTTTTACACTTTTTGAATTTTGAAAAAATTAAAGGTTAATATCATTATCATTTTTCAACTGGGTTGGAGTTAACATTTTATGATTGTGGTGAAACATTACAAAAATATGAACAAAATCTAATGTATAAATACTATTCACTGTAACCATTATTAATTGTTGCTTATATTTTTTAATTTAATCTTTGATAACCAATTAAAGAGAAAATGTTTGAACGCAAATAAATCCAGTTAAGATTAAGATAAGTATTATTTCATTCACTATTCAGATTAATATCTTCAATATGTTTAAGTATATATCTCTTTGAACATGTTTTAACTTGTTAACAGTTGGATTAAATAAATAATAATAATAATACACTTGTAATTATTCTTAAATAAACTTTATAATAAACTTCAGTTCTGCAAACGTTATATTGCCTTCAGTACTATTCATTTAACCCTCTAGGGCCATTCGTATCATATTTGATACAGTATTTCCCTATAAGGAAACATTTGGTATTTCCCTATAAGGAAACATTTGGTATTCATTGACTGAGCAGTCAGTACTGCTTTCATTTGAAATTTATAAAATATTTCTCTTAAAAAATTTTTCAGGAAAATATTTCTTTCAAGGCTTGTTTTCATACTGTATCAAATATGATACGAATGGCCCTAGAGGGTTAATCTCAGTCTGTTTATCTATCTATCTATCTATCTATTAACCCTCTAGGGCCATTCGTATCATATCTGATACAGTATTTCCCTATAAGGAAACATTTGGTATTTCCCTATAAGGAAACATTTGGTATTCATTGACTGAGCAATCAGTACTGCTTTCATTTGAAATTTATAAAATATTTCTCTTAAAAAATTTTTCAGGAAAATATTTCTTTCAAGGCTTGTTTTCATACTGTATCAAATATGATACGAATGGCCCTAGAGGGTTAAGCAAAAATCGACAGCCTCTAAGCAGCACGACAAACATTCTAATCCCAAACAGATTATCAATTCATTTAGCGACTATCATATTTTCTTTTTCAAATGGAGTTTAATTACAAAGACATTTGTGCTTCTAGAAAATGACACCAGAATACGCTGATTATATAAGATGTATGAGTTAATTCGAATTGTCGATAATAACTTTATATTTCTGTCTTCTGATACTAAACCCGAGAAGTGGCTGAATATTAAACAGTTTCCAAATGAAAGAGCATATGCTGAACTACCAATAAAAAAAAACAAAAAACGATCTTTTGTTTATATGTGACATGTCGGTCAACAATATTATCATAGTGTGATTCAATCATCTCTGCAATATAATGAATGTTTAATAGTGCTGAATTTTAGACCAGAGTAATAAAATCATCTTTAATGCAACTGATATCTACCTAATGGATTCTTTTCGTCGAGTTCCTTATTAAAGGTCAAGTCATAACTTGAGGCATATCTAAAATCTCGTTGTTCCACTGAGAGGGAAGTTTTTTCAGTTTTTTTTTTTTTTGATTTGCAGTATTTTACTTTAGTAAATAAAGCTATGGTTATTTTCAATAAAATACAAGCGTCTTCAGAAAATTTCTCGGTTCGACACATTTCTGACAATCTAACTGAATAACAAAATATCAGAATTCTTTTGGAAAAATTTCGATAAATTTTTTATTTGTTCCCCGAATGCCTTTACCCCTTCAAATCTTTCCAAAACATCCTTAATTCCGTGCAAATGTATATGCTGAACTCAAATCGATAATTGTTTATTGAAGAAACCTACCTTTTTCATGTTATCGACCAGAAAAAATTGGACTATATCTCACCCGTTACCACCATTCTCATATCTGATTCACCGCTGAATGACTTAAGGCGTAGAATACTTATTTCGGCCTATTTACCTTCCTTTGAGCAATTACTCCGCGATTTGTTTGGTTTCGGAACTCAATTTACGCATAGTAATTGCAAAAAGGAAGTAAAAAGGCCGAAAAATCGGCAAAGTACGCGTGAAGTCATTCTGCAGGGAATAACATTTTTGAAGCGTGGTTACGGGGTGAGATAAACAGCGACAAGAAGTTCGATATGTTTCTGGCCGTTAACTTGAAAAAAGGTAGGTTTTGTCAATAAACAACTATCAATTTGAGTTCAGCATTTACATTTGCACGGAAATAAGGATGATCTGGAAAGATTTGAAGGGGTAAAGGCTTTCGGGGAACAAATCAAAAATTTACCAAAGTTTCTTGGTCGAGACGAGAACTATTTAGGATACTTTTTAAATATATAAAAAATGAGTAATCTTTAGCATTCGTGCCAGCAAAACATGGTGTGTCAAAAGAAAGGTTTTTCCCACGACACCGCTATTATTTTAACTATCGTCACTCTTCTGTAATATTTACTGCTTTACAAAGTGAAGATTAGAATTTTAAACCTAAACATATTAAATTGAATTTAGACAAAATTTTATTCTTAAGAATAGACAACAAAAATAATGAAAACTATTTATTAGTTTATATACACTAATTATTATACTATGTATTGGAATGTCTGGCAGAACATCAGCTAATTGCCAATCGATTTGAACTTTATGAAATGGTGAATAATAAAAATTTTGTTATATTTGGTTGTTAGAAAAATAATGACCACTCGATGAGTTGTATTTTGAAAAACATTTTAACGTCGTATTCACAGTATATATTAGATGAATTTTGGTATACATAATAATTAATGTGTGCTCTTTAATAATTTTCAACTTAGTTTTAAGCAGAAATGTTCTAGAAGAATAGAAGCCCTTAATTATGAACATGACAAAACCCGATTACATCGGTTACTTTTCTTGTATGTGTTCAAACTTAGGTACAGTGCCTCACAGACTTCCGCCCATATCAATAGAACATGAGGAGATGGGTCCACAAGTTATCGGATATTACAAAGATGATTTCAGAAATTCCGAGATGAAAGCTTTGAAAATGAAGATGGCAGAAAACGGTCATACAGTCTCGACAACGAACAATTGCAAGCAGTTGTTGAGCAAAACCCACGTCAAAATGTTAGAGAAATGTCTCAGACGCTTTGTGTCAGCACTGCAACAGTTTTATGCCATTTGCAGAGTATTGGCAAAGTGAAAAAGCTCGATAAATGGGTTCCTCATGATCTCAATGAAAATCAAAAGCTTAGACTTTGTGAAGCGTGCTCCATGCTCATTCTGCGTAACACGAATGGTTCTTTTCTTGACCAAACAGTCACTTGTGATGACAAGTGAATCCTTTATGGTAACCGTAAACGATCAGGTCATTGACTTGATCGTGATAAGTCTCCCAAACATTGCCCAAAGCCAAAGTTACATTAGTAAAGGCTTACGGCCATATCACGTTGAATACACTGATTCTCGCTCGATCACCGAAGTTAAGCAACGTTGGGCCTGGTCAGTACTTAGATGGGTGACCGCTTGGGAATACCAGGTGCTGTAAGCGTATAGTGACGGATGTGCGTTGTGGTGCTGTGGATATCGGCTCGGAAAGAGAAATCGGTGAGCTGAGTTCGAATTTCAGTTGAATACCCTGCATTCACTTAAGCACTGGTATCCTTGGGAAAGGTATTAATCCGTCCCTTCCCTCCAGTTATGGGTTAAATAACAGGGTAGGACTTGGGGACTCTGGCCTTAAAAACAAAATTTCAATGAATCTTGATTCTCGAAAAGAAAAAAGTATTACTAAACAAAAAACTTATATAAAAACAACAATAAATTTTTGAAAGAAAAAGGTATTACCAGCAATAAATAAAAATTTAGTTGGCAATAAATGACCCACCAAGGTTGATATGCCATAAAAACAAAACAACTAACCAATATTAATAGAAAATTGTGTTGACTGTCTGGTGGTCTGCAATTGGTGTTTCCACTACAGCTTTCTGGAAGCCAATCATAGCATCAATGTGGAGCAATCATCTTGCTGGAATGCATGCACGCCTGCACAAAAATAGGACCTGCACTGGTGAATCGATGTGGTCCAATGCTCTAGGATAATATGCGGGCAAATATTGCAAGAATGTCATTGCAAAAACTCACAGACATGGGATTCGAGAGTTTACCAATTCCTTCATGTTCTCCTGATCTTTCACACTCTGATTATCACGTTTAATCACATTTTTAAATCGTAAAAACTTTAGGTCCAAACCAGAGATGGAATCAGCATTCAAAGATGTCGTTGCATCACAGCCAATAACTTTTTATCAACGAGAAATAAATAATCTTGTCGATCGATGGCAGAGGTGCATAGATGCTCAAGACTCGTATTTTGACTAACTTCAACATTTCTACAGTTAATTTATCAAGAATAAATTATGTTTCTGAAATCGCCTATTAGTTTTGTAACAAGCCAATAGTTGTTTCACACAGCTGCATAATTGAGTAAATGTTTATAAGTTTATTGACCAAACACAATCACTCTATACCAAAACATTAAATATATTTCTATGCTCATAAATTTCCCCTGTTCAGTTAATATAGATATATTATTTCTTTTTACTTTAACCCATTTCCGACTGAAGGTTAATTGTAATTTATGTGGCAATATAGATATTCCATTTGATCGATAGAGATTGATTATATCGTGCAAATAGTTTGAAACTCTAAAATCATACAAACAAATAGAAAGACGAAAGAGCTTGTCACGCATGCGTGTTTACATCTAAACTTATTTATAAATGAAACTTTGTGTGTGGGGGGTCTGTCTGTGTGTGTGTGTGTGTGTGTGTGTGTGTGTGTCCGTTACTTATAGACTCCGAAACGGCTGAACCGATTTTCTTAAAAATTTACACATTTGTACTATAAGCGTCTGCGAGTGTTCTTAGCTAGATTTTGTGTCGAGGTATCCCCGATAAATATCGAAAATCGATAATTGAAAAAACCGGGTTATAGAAAGAGTGGTTCGATTTTAATCAAATTTGATACACTCATAGACAAAGACATAAGAAACGATATTCAGAAGTTTCAATGTTTCAGTTCTTACAATAGATCGATAATATATATATATATATATATATATATATATATATATATATATATATATATATAAAGGCAAGATGTATGGGTTATGTCTTGAAGGCTGTCACAATGCGTGGAGTGAAATAAAGGAAGGCAAATAAGTGTTTGTATTACCTATTTATTAAACATTAATATTTCAAGATTAAAATCTCATCTTCAGAATGGCAGAGAAGCTTTTGACTGTCCAAACTTCTCTATGAATGGTTGTTGAGGGTTGTCCACTGCTGCTGTACGTGTGTGCGTGTGTGTGCGTGTGTGTGCGCGCGTGTGTGTGTGTGTATGTGCGTGTGCGTGTATTCTAGCTGCTGTACGTGTGTGTGTGTGTGTGTGTGTGTGTGTGTGTGTGTGTGTGTGTGTGTGTGTGTATGAACGTCAGTACCGTCCCACCCAGTAGTTGATTTAATAACGGATTGCATCGACACATCAAGTATACACTGCTACTACGTCACCCCAAAGGACATACACCTACTCCTGAGAACTATAGTAGAAAACACCTATTTTACGTTCCAAGGACGCACCTACAAGCAGACCACCGGCCTTCCGATGGGGTCCAGCCTATCGGGACTACTTGCGTCACATACATGAACCAACTGGAGCGTCGCGCACTCAGCACCTGCTATTCATACGCCTTATTCACGAGATACATTGATGATATACTCGTCCTTACTTCTTCACGTGACGAGGCAAGCATAATGGCAGCGACGTTCAACGGTATGGACGGCAAAATAAAATTCACCATTGAGCACCCCGATGCCAGTGGATGCCTATCAATGCTGGACATCAGGCTAAAAGTATCGGATAGAGGTGAAGTTCACACCGATTTCTACATAAAGCCTGCCAGCAGGGATATGTTTGTCAACTACCGATCAGCCCTCCCTCTCAGCACTAAGACTAGCTACATCGATAACGAGCTCGCACATATCCGAAACAAGTGCAGCAAAGAAGAGCACGTTAACACCCATACTGCACTTTTCAAGAAAACACTGGAGACTAACGGCTACCCACAGTCCTTTGTGGGATGCCTGGAACGGAAAAGTAGTAAAGGCCCAAGGCGTCACACCCTATCTAACACCTGCTTCCTGAGGCTACCACACTTCAGTGAAAATATAACATCAAAAATACGTAGAGCTATCCGAAGAGAGGGATTGGATATACAGCTGGCACACTACGACCCCACTCTCCGCAGACACCTCAACCCCAACCACAGAACAAATAACAACACCACATGCACACTAGCCAATTGCCCTATTGCAGGCACCAGTATATGCCACCAGGTATATGTCGTGTACCGCATACAATGCGCCAAATGCGAGTCATTCTATGTTGGCAGCACCACAAGACCATTACATATTAGGATAAAAGAACACATACACACGCAAGCGTCGTCTTTCCAAAAACATTTTAAAAAATGCAAAAATTCTAGCAAGAACATAACCGTCAACATCAAGGCTAGACAGCGTAACCTAGGTAAAAGAGTCCCTAATAATAGCTAAATTACACCCGCAAATCAATAATCGACAAGAGTTTAACCTAGATTACATAACGGAATAGGCAACGCTAACACGCACATGACACACACTCATCACAACAATAAAGCTCATACACACGGGCAAGATAATAACAAACAAAGTTGAATGAATTACAATAACCACGCGCACACATATCCCTCCCGGCAGAGTAGCGGAGGCGCTTATAACACACAGCACACCGGAAAGCACACACACACGCACACACACATATAAAAAATAAGTTACATTTAATTACAATAACCACGCGTACATAGACACGCACACATGACACGGTCACAACACGCAAACACCACCAGATAAATCAGATAGATGAAAAAACAGTAATGAAACTGATACTCTTCGACCCGGTCAAAGAGTCAAGTGAACTTTCAGATCACATTAAGATAAACCACACATACAAGCGGACTGATATCATCAGACCATAAAGGCCCCAACTAGAATACACACATATCACAAAGGCCTCAACTAGAATACACACACGTACACACACACGTACAGCAGCTTGAATACACGCACATACACACGCACATACACGTGCACACACACACGCACGCACACACACACACTCACACACACACACACACACACACGTACAGCAGCAGTGGACAACCCTCAACAACCATTCATAGAGAGACCGTGTAGAAGTTTGGACAGTCAAAAGCTTCTCTGCCATTCTGAAGATGAGATTTTAATCTCGAAATTTTAATGTTTAATAAATAGGTAATACAAACACTTCCTTACCTTACTTTATTTCACTAAGCGCATCGTGACAGCCTTCAAGACATCACCCATACAACTGTATTACATAATGCTTCAAGCAAATTACAAAACTTTACTAAAAGGCAAGATGTTTGTGTGTGTGTGTGTCTGTTTATCTGTCTGTATGTCCTTTATACAAATCCACAATTTTTATCAGATTCTCACCAAACTTCACACAAATATTCTTTAGGCAGAGTCTGAGCTCCAAGACCATGGATTAGTTTTAAAGCTTTCATTCCACCCGAGCAACGCCGGTCTATACTGCTAGTATCTTATATTCCTTAGTACATAATTACGTTTTAATCTAACTACGCCTTCTGGATGTGCGTTGTGGTGCAGTGGCTATCGGCTCGGAACGAGAAATCCGGGAGCCGAGTTCGAATTCCAGTTGAATTCATTGCATTCACTTACGCGCAAATACCCTTGGGAAAGGTATTAATCCGTCTCTTCCTTCTAGTTATGGGTTAAATAACAGGACAGATTGGGTTCTATAGCCTTGGCTGGCAACCAATCTACCGCAGAAAGCAATGGCAACCTACTGCGGGATAATCTTCTGCCCAGTCAGTCATGTCTCTTTCCAGACATGATCGCCCAAGCGTGTATCACGTATGGCACTTAACTGACTGACGCCTTTCATCAACTGCTACCAACAAGATTACTCAAGCTACTTTTGATAACTTCTACATTTTAAGTCATGATCAGTCAGTCAGTTCAGTGCCACACGTGATACACGCTTTGGGCGATCATGTCTCGAAAGTACCATGATTGACTGGGCAGAATATTATCCCGCAGTAGATTGCCATTGCTTTCTGTGGTAGACTGGTTGCTGACCAAGGCTATAGAACCCAATCTGTCCTGTTATCTAACCCATAACTGGAAGGAATAGATGGATTCATACCTTTCCCAAGGGTATTTGAACGCAAGTGAATGCAATGAATTCAGCTGGAATTCGAACTCGGCTCCCCGGTTTCCAATGCACCACAACGCTTATCCGTAAAATTGAACTAAACTTTTTCTATGTGCTGTATACCTTAAGGGCGTTGGCGATTTGGGCTCTCCACAGTTTTCATGTCCTTTTTAGTTCTTAGTAAATTTTGTCTCCTAAAACTTTGTTCTGCCATCTATTAAAGCAAAACATTGCGCCTCCTCGGGTTAACTCTCTCAGCAGATCTCAAGTGGAATGACTATGTCAAATGCATAGCGAAATCCGCTGCTAAAAAAGGTCGGTTCACTGTGTAGCGCCAGGAAGTTTTTTCCCTCCTGAATCCATCTTGCACATATATAAATCTACCATCCGCCCGTGTGTTGAATACTACTGCCATATCTGGTCGGGTGTCCCTGCTGTCCACCTCGGAGTCCTTGAAAAAACCCAGCGGAAAATCTGTAATGTGATCGATCCAGATGCTCAGATGCAGTCATTCTCTCACCGGAGAAATGTGGCTTCCCTGTATTCTACAAATACTTTCACGGCTTCTGCTCCGATGAACTTAGATCACTGGTGCTCCCTATATATAAATTTACTCGAGCTACTAGATTAGCAACCAGGTCCCAACCTTTTACAGTGAAACCAATCAAATGTAACCGTAACTTCTACTCTAATAGCTTCTTTTCTCGCACTTCCCGCCTGAGGAATTCCCTTCTGTATACTTGCTTCCTCGATAGCTACAATCTTCAAGAATTTAAATGTAAAGTCAATAGTCATCTCCTATCTCACCGACTCGCATCCTCTCACTCTCTCTCTCTCTCTCTCTCTCTCTCTCTCTCTCTCTCTTATACTCTTTTCTTCGTTAACTTCACTCTTATCACACCAGTATTCTCATCCTTCTCTTACCCACTTTCTGACACACCCTATACCCTTGTCTCTCTTTCTCGTCAATCGGAATCGATTGTAAGCTTGAATGTGCGGCTGGTGTAATAGATAACGGCTCAGAACTGTTAATCAGAGTGCAGAGTTTCGATTTCTATTTGGTTTGTTATATTCACTTACGCACAAATACCCTCCCGAAAAGTATGAAACCACATCTTCTCCCCATCTATGGATTAATTAGTAAGATTTGTACCACTAAGCCATGGTTATTTCCAAAAATATTTTTACTATTTAAAATATTTTCTGTCTGTAAATAACCTCCAAAAGTCTCGATAAACCATTGAAAACTAATCCAACAATCAATCTGCTCCTCTTGTCTTCAATATGCCATGCTAGCGTCAAATTTTACGAGCCCACATTTCTTATGATATGCCCTAGAAATTTCAGCTGTTGCTTTCTGATGTTAAATATTGGTGCCCTTAATTTTTTAATTTTACACCGTCCTTGTTCACATGTTTAGTCCATGGTATTCTCAGCATCCTTCTGTAAAACCACATTTCTGTCAGCCCAAGATTCTTTCACATCTATAAGATGGTTTAAAAATCACTACCATATACATGGTGCGAGAAATTAACTGTCGTCTAAATTACGCAAAAATGAAAATAAAACTTATATCTCATTTTAACAGATATATTTACTAAAATTACACAAAAATATCTTGAAATACGAAAGAGTAAATTTATTTAATAAAATCACAATTGGCTTTAAGCATGCTCTGCCCCCAGGCGCCTTCGGAATCTCCTACATCTCTTCTGAACGGTCTCCTTGTTTAAGTGGCTGAATTCTGCAATAATCTTTGCCTTCAGTTTATCTTTGATGTTACAAGGAGACGTGTTGATCTCTCATTCGTCCTGCACTCCGTACATAATAATCAGGGTGGGCAGTTAGGTATCCAGATGTAAGGGATCATGCGGTATCAGAAATTGTTTGACAGCTATGACTGGGATCTCCTGCTTGTGTGGCATGATGCAAAATCCTTTTGTAGATGTAGGGCCTTCCATCAGCAGCACTCTTGATTCGAGCAGCACTACCTTCTCAAGGCACTTGATGTAGGCCTCGTGTTGAGACCCTAGAAACTATAATGTCGCCATCACTAGTGATCATTCTGAACAACTTTGTAATCACGATTAGACGCATCCAACTCTTTCCGAATCCTCTGTACTGTCCTCAGATTGACACTCAAACACACTGAAATGCTTGTATTGAAGCTTCTCATGCGAATGCCATGCAGTACACGATGCCGTTTTCAAATTTCTGGCTGAGTGAAGTGCGTCATTCTTCTCTATTTCTCACAGACGATTCCCAACTGACCCTACTATACTGTGCAGTCAACAAAATAAAAAAGTAACAACGCGCACGCGGGAAAATCAAAAATAACGTGGCGACAATTTATTAATCGCATGCTGTAGGAGGAGTGATATTACATGGCAGTTTGGTATTCTTTTCTTTGTTTCGTACGAAATTCTCTGTTTGTAGTGTACTAAGCTACTTTTAACCGTATCATCAAAATATGACTTACAAATGGTTAATTGAATGTATTTTTGTCTTTGTTATGCATTATTTTGAATTGGTAAGTACAAATATCGTCATGTTAACTCGAATTATGGATTTTTATTCTTCACCTTTTATGTAAGAAAAAAACATTTTAATATAAAGATTTTTTTTTCTTGGTCCTTCTTAACTGAAAGATATTTGAATGGTTCTTAAATTTTTTATGTTTCGAACAAGCAACCATTGTTCCGCATAATGTCACTTTTCATGATCACAAGTCTAATGACACCTTAGGGTCGTAGCACCCCATGTACTATAACCGCTGTTTTTCTGGACAAGATAGCTCTACTGGAATTCAAAATTTCAGTCCAAGTCATTATCCATTACTCCATCATACCCCCATAGCGTTTTCCCAAGAAAATTAAATAAATGCAAGCGAAAAAAGCAGACGATACATAGAGTGAAAACAAATGATTGCAAGTCATATTGTTTATAAATATTCAATTAAATTGTGAACAGGTTGGCAATCCTTTATCCGACCGGAAAGTGCTTCAATTTTCTGATTTTTTCAAATTTTGGAATACGATTTATATAATTTGTATATTTCATCTACAAAATGAACAGGATATTCCTTTAAATTTTATAATGCAACTTATGCATATACCCTGAAGTTAGATTTATATAAACATATACCATGAAAGTAGTTTTATATAAAATTTAATAAATTTAGTGTGTATTCAGATGCAGCGAATGACGCTAATCATATAATGTGCACACGGATTTTTAAGTAGTGAAAATAAGATTTCACATAAAAATAATATTTTGTACTTTGTGTATGCGTACAAAAAACAATATCACTACTGACAAAAAATATATAAATGCTGAACTTTTTGACATTTTGAATAATATCTTTACTGAGGATGGAACCCCTGGAAAATAATCCACGAACGAATGTGTTGCCGTGACGATCTCTAACAAAAAATCGGGTGCCACGCAGGCTACGTAGCTCGCCTAGGGAACGCCCACACAGGGCAGATTAGATCGCTTACAACAACTGAATATCACCTAGGAACCTTCCCAGTACTTTCTGAAATGTTCTATTAATGGCAAAGTGATATCAGCACTTGCAAAACTTTTTGGAGATTTTCGGATTCGGATTCGGAATTTCGAATAAAATTAACAAATTTTAGAATGATAGCGATTATTTTAGAGAATGATAGCGATTGTTTACCTAATGTTATTAGGTAAACGCACATTTTATACGACAGTGTAGTGAAAAGTTCTTAGAACAACCAAAAGAGATTTTTTTAAAAATGTGATATTTAGTCAAATTTTAAAAACTGGATAGAGTCGATAACTTTTCAGAAATACTTATTCTTTTCGTATATTTTTTATCTGTGACTTAAAAAAATTAAATGATTCTCACAGCGGCAACTTTTAAAATTTGTCATTTTAAATGCTCATATCATTTAAATGCTCATATCAAGTTTTAATGTGACTGTACTCCTCGTGGATGTGCGTTGTGGTGCAGTCGATATCGGCTCGGAACGAGAAACCGGGGAGCCGAGTTCGAATTCCAGCTGAATTCATTGCATTCACTTACGCGCAAATACCCCTGGGAAAGGTATTAATCCGCCTATTCCTCGGAACGAGAAACCGGGGAGCCGAGTTCGAATTCCAGCTGAATTCATTGCATTCACTTACGCGCAAATACCCCTGGGAAAGGTATTAATCCGCCTATTCCTCGGAACGAGAAACCGGGGAGCCGAGTTCGAATTCCAACTGAATTCATTGCATTCACTTACGCGCAAATACCCCTGGGAAAGGTATTAATCTGCCTATTCCTTCCAGTTATGGGTTAAATAACAGGACAGATTGGGTTCTATAGCCTTGGTTAGCAACCAGTCTACCGCAGAAAGCAATGGCAACCTACTGCGGGATAATCTTCTGCCCAGTAAGTCATGTTTCTTTCGAGACATGATCGCCCAAGCGTGTATGACACTTGACTGACTGACTCCTCAGACAATACTTCTTCCGAACATGGGATAGGGTTAAGGTTTGAAAATTGAGGCGTTTCCCATAAATGGAAACCCCTAGCGAAGTTCGAGTAACTTTTATCTCTAACCTCATGTACACGAGGGACTCTTCTTTAATCTCGGTCTTGTGACATATTTTGTTTGAGTAGGCATAAGGATAACAATAGTAATATTAGCCGTTTCTCTATAATGGAAACATTTGGCATTCACTGACTAGGCAGTTAGTAATTTCAGCTGAAATTTAAAAAATCTTTTCCTTAAAATAATTTTCAGGAAAATAAAGTTTTTAAAACTTTTATTGTTTAATATTTATAGGAGTGCGGAGCCTTCCTAACTTTTATTTGAAGTGATGAAAATGTTAACATCCTGATTATGTTATTATTTTATCTTTAAATTAAATGTGCTGTCTACTTTAGTTGTTGCTGTTGTTGATAGTCCTCATGTGGGGTGTTTTTGTTGTTTGGTACAGATCTTTATTTGTGATTCTGTGGCACCAGTCTACAATATTGAAGAAAAGGATGATTTTTGCCAATAACTTAATTATGAACATGACAAAACCTGATCTTCGTTTACTTTTCTTGCATGAGTTCAAACTTAAGCACAATGCCTCCCAAACTTCTGACACTATCAACAGAGCATGGAGAGATGGGCCTACAAGTCATCGAATAGTACAAAGGTGGTTACAAAAATTCCGAACTGGTAATGAGAACCTTGAAGATGAAAAAAGTAGAGGACGGTCATGCATTTTTGACAACGAACAATTGCAAACAGTTGTTGAGCAAAACGCACGTCAGAAACATTTGTTTAAACTGATTCACACTCCGAGGTATTTGAAGTGTTTAGCATTTACTAATCCCGCATCCTGAATATTAATGTAAGCATTGATTGGCTGATAATTTCAGTGTGTATATTGAGCTCCATAAATATTCAGCACAATATCCACCATTTGTCTTTGAGCAACATAGGGACATGTATTCAGTTACAACCCTGTTTTATTTTTGTCTGCCAACTGGACGCTAGTTGGAAACCTCAGGAAGGTGAATCTCACACTCTTGAATGTTCACCTTCCTACAGGGAGACAAAAGAAAACCGCCATGTTGAAAGGTAAGTTATTTGACTTCTACAGATTCAGAATATCTGTTATGACTTATTTTATTTCAATTCCAGATCATGTCAGAGACGCTTGATGCCAGTACTGCAGCAGTTTCCCGCCATTTGCAGAGAATTAGCAAAGAGAAAAATCTCGATAAAAGGGTTTCTCACGTTCTAAATCAAAACCAAAAACGTAGGCGTTTTGAAGTGTGCACGATGCACTTTCTGCGTCAAACCAATGATCCCTTTCTTAACCCAATAGTCACTTGTGATGGAAAGGGTATCCTTTAACGGTCCCAAGTGGTCACCCATCTAAGTACTGACCAGGCTCAACGTTGCTTCACTTCGGTGATCGAACGAGAACCGGTGTATTCGACGTGATATGCCGTAAGCGTTTAGTGACGGATGTGCGTTGTGGTGCAGTGGATATCGGCTTGGAAAGAGAAATCGCTGAGCCGAGTTCGAATTCCAGTTGAGTACCCTGCATTCACTTCAGCGCTGGTACCCTTGGGAAAGGTATTAATCCGTCACTTCCCTCCAGTTATGGGTTAAATAACAGGGTAAGATAAAAAAAGATAGAGGTATGTAATTTCAGACTTGACAACGAACAGTTGCAAGACATTCCTGTGCAAAACCCACGTCAAAGTGTCAAAGAAATTATGTCAGAGACGCTTGATGCCAGTACTGCAGCAGTTTCCCGCCATTTGCAGAGAATAAGCAAAGAGAAAAAGCTCGATAAAAGGGTTTCTCACGTTCTAAATCAAAACCAAAAACGTAGGCGTTTTGAAGTGTGCACGATGCACTTTCTGCGTCAAACCAATGATCCCTTTCTTAACTCAATAGTCACTTGTGATGGAAAGTGTAACCTTTATGTTAACGGTAAAGATATAGGTCAATGGATGTTCCGCATGTGGAACTTCCTTCCAGAAACTTGCTTTCATGACGGCTACAAGCTCCAGGAATTTAAATGCAATGTCAATACCCATCTCTTATCCAAATGACTCCAGTCCTTTCTAAATCATCCCGTATATCTTGTTCTTTTCCTTTCTCTTTACCTTACTATCATCACACCTGTGTTCCCATCATTTTTCTGGACCTGTTTCACGCCATTTGCAGAATATTGGCAAATATTTGAACTCATGCAAGAAAAGTAAACTAAGATCAGGTTTTGTCATGTTCATAATTAAGGGCTTCTATGCTTTAAGAATATTTCTGTTTAAAATAAATGAAAAAATATTAAATATCACACATTTATTATATATACCAAATTTCACTTAATATTTACCGTGAATACTATGCTAAAATGGCTGTTCAAAAAACACTTCGAGTGGTTATTATTTTTGTAAGAGCCTAATACAATTTGTTTTTCTCCTATACTAAATTTGTTTTAACTGATCCATACGCCGAAGTAGTTTAGGCATTTAATATTTCCTAATTCCGCATCCTGAATATTTATGATGGGTTCAGAATATCTGTTATGAGTTATTTCATTTCAATTCCAGATCAGAGTTTACGTTTTGAAAGATTTTATATCGAATCCCATTTCTTGGTTCACTTGAAGGATGTCGATTATCTATTCATGATTCTTATCTAAACAATGACTACCTATGTCGTCAGTATGGTCACCCTCATCATAATAAGTACATTGACCTCAGGAGGGAAAGCAGGATCATTCTCTTCGATTAAGCCTCGTTTGGGATGCGGTGTGCGATGCTTAAATGATTAGTGACAATCTCTTCATTTGTGGAGTGTGCATCAATTTCTACTTTTAGACGAGAAAAAATGTTATAATGAACGTCATTTTCTCGTGAACGAACTTGGATCCGATCGATACTATAACAAAAATGTCCATTTTCCATTGTATGTCACTCAGGACGCTTTTGAGTTGATTCACTAAATCGAATACTCTTGACGCCACTCAGCATTCGATTAATTTTATGCAAACTGAGGGGAGTAACATCGCAGTAGCGGTGAGAGTAGACTTTAATCAGCAATATTTCAAGGGCGTGCATATAATTATCATTTTCTCAATAACTCACTTGCTCTGTTTCTCTTTTTATTTCTCTCTCCACGCGTATATATCTAAACTTATTTATGAATGGAGCTTTGTCTCTGTGTGTGTGTCCGTTACCTATAGACTCCCAAACGGCTGAACCGATTTTCTTGAAAATTCAAACAGTTGTATTATAAGCGTCTGCAAGTGTTTTTAGCTAGGTTTTGTGTTGAGGTACCACCGATAAATATCAAAAATCGATAATCGAAAAAATCTGGTTATAGAAGGAGTGGTCCGATTTTAATCAAATCTGATACACTCATAGACAAAGACAAAAGACGATTTTTTCGATTATCAATTTTCGATATTTATCGGGGGTACCTCGACACAAAACTTAGCTAAGAACACTCGCACTTTTTAAGAAAATCGGTTCAGCCGTTTCGGAGTCTATAGGTAACGGATACACACACACACACAGACACACACACACACACACAATTGTGCAGAAAGTTTGATATCGATACCAGGAAATCAAAATTTAACTTACAACCATTCATTTTACTTTCAGTCTACGGTTTCGCTTTAACTGGAAACAACTATTGCTTTTTAGTCTTTCGTGCCAACGTCCAAAGAGTCTGAGCTCCAGGACCATGGATTAGTTTTAAAGCTTTCATCACACCCGAGCAATGCCGGGCTATATTGCTAGTATATATATACTCAGTTATGATCTGAGATTAAGGACAGAATGGTTAAATAAAATAAAGACAAGAGGAAAACTGTATTTTAAATCGCCCACGCGTTTCGTCCTGTGATGGACTTTATCAAGGCAAAAAGACGAAATGAGCTTTATTCTAAATTACGTATCTATAAACAAACACTGTTGGCAACCACAAAGACGCTCACAAATCATTTTAAAAAATTAACAGAATATTTTAGTTTTTGAATTCCCTTCATTTTAATATCTCGTAACTTTGCACTATACATGAAGAAATTCTAAAATCTAAAATATTCTGTTATTCTTTTGAAATGATTTGTGAGCGTCTTTGTGGTTGCCAACACTGTTTGTTTATAGATACGTATGTGCGTTGTGGTGCAGTGGATATCGGCTCGGAACGAGAAATCGGGGAGCCGTGTTCGAATTCCAGTTGAATTCATTGCCTTCACTTACGCGCAAATACCCTTGGGAAAGGTATTAATCCGTCTATTCCTTCCAGTTATGGGTTAAATAACAGGACAGATTGGGTTCTATAGCCTTGGTCGGCAACCAGTCTACCGCAGAAAGCAATGGCAACCTACTGCGGGATAATCTTCTGCCCAGTCAGTCATGTTTCTTTCGAGACATGATCGCCCAAGCGTGTATCACGTATGGCACTTAACTGACTGAATTTAGAATAAACCTCATTTCGTTTTTTTTTTTTGCCTTGATAAAGTCTATATATATATATATATATATATATATATATATATATATATATATATGAAATGATTTGTTTGAATATTATTTTTTATCGATACTCGTATTTAAGTAGATATTCTGTTTTTAATTAAACAGTATTATATATTTATATCTACTGGCCTGATTATTTACGATAATTTGTTATAATTATCAGGCCAGTATTTTTATTTATTTATTATAATTTTTATAATAATCAGGCCAGTAGGTATAAATATATAATACTGTTTAATTTAAAACAAAATATCTACTTAAATACGAGTATCGATATAAAAAATAATGTTCAAACAAATCATTTCAAATTGTCGGTTGTTTAATACCAAATTTCGTTAATCATTGTTTATTTATATATATATATATATATATATATATATATATATATATATATATTGTTTCATAATTAGTTTTTTGTCATAATATGGTTAGACCAGTACACATTTCTATTAAAAAATGTTCGATATAATTATATTGTAGAATTTTTCCATTTTTTAACGACTTATTACGCTACCCAGGTTTCTACCATGAGTGGTGTCTTCAGGCGATTTTTAATAACTGATTTTACCGTTTACCGTTTTTCTTTTTAAGAACGCTCTTGTAACGGTGTTTTATTTGAACGTTCACGTGGCAGGGAATTTATGAACGCGCAATTTTTAAATAAAACTAATTATGGTCTTTGTGTGTATGTATCTAATTTATTATCAGCTTGTTGTGGGGTCAAAACGCGATGAAAGTATGAACATCTTTAAAATAAAAGTAAGTTAAATTTCCGCATTAAATGACTCAGAAGTGGTTGGCATGCGGCGAAGCAAACAAACAAACACCGAGGTAGGAAAAGATTTTGTAGCGGAACTCTGGATACTGATTGGTCATCAAATCGCAAAATTCAAAATACGTCAGAGAAAATGTTTTTCCACAGCTAACAAAAAAATCATTCAGGGAGGCACCCCACGTGACTGGATTCAATATTTAAGGATGGTCTCTAACCGGTCACAGTGGTCAGTCAGGGGAGGCGGTTTGCTGACACACATCTAAAATGTAACCAACTTCAAATCGACCCGGAGATAAGATCAGGTCGCACTTTGTTCTCTTTCTCTTTCTCCTTATCTATTTCAACAATTACTATTAGAACATTTTTTATGAACTCTTGATACCTTAACTTTCTCAATGAACATTAACTTCTACAACTTAAGTTATTCCTCCTTTTAATAAGTTTCTATTTTAACATTCGAAATCTATATTTTATTATTCCACTCTTCTACACTAATCCACACATTCTAACTGACAAACAACCTTCTGACAAACAACCTTCTGGTGATAATTCTGCATAAATCCTGTGAGCAATAGGGAGTTCGGTTAAGTCCGACACAAGTCCGAATTAAAGACAAATTAACCAGCTCCCTAAGATATAATTTTTCACAAATTTAAGAATTTGATGTTCAGTAAATCTGCATGTAAACTCTCAAAAATGCTTTATTTTCATGATCAAATATAACATTACGTAACAAACGTATTCCATTAATGCAGCAATATATATCAGTATCGCATTTTAGATTTTGTCATAGTGAAATGTTTTTGAAGCGTTCATAATAACTTTTTTTTAAAGGAAAATACTTTTCTTAAATACAAATAAAAACGAATTTAACTAGAGTATTATTTAAAATGTGCTTTTTTTAGGCCTTTTTGTTTGCAAAATTTCTAATAACATTATCAAAATCAATTTGTCTGACAATGATAGATTCGATACTCAGTCACGATGCATCAACAATGGCTTGAGACATAGTAGACGTCAAACGGTTTTTGAAAGTTTGAATCAATTAAAATATCATTCTCTTGATTCTACTGAAGCTGGAGTTGTTGACAATGTTCTCGAACTAATACAAACATTTGGAAATATTTTCACACAATTTGTAGTCTGTTAACAAATTAAACCATTCTAGAGGTTTCATTTCTGTTTTCCCAAAATTAGTTTCATTTACTGCTGGAAAATGTAAAATCGGCATCATTAAGGTCTTCAAGTTCTTGATGTGCTAAAGCATTTGCTTCATTTCTCTCGCTCACTTTCAGACATTGATTGATATTTCCATAAAAAAATCAAAATTTTTAGCCAACCTCTTAAAAGCATTGAAACGTGCTGTTAATCCTGCAACAACGTTATAAATAAAAACAAAACAGTTTTTCTCAAATAGGACATTTCTGATAAATCATATGTGTCAATCATTCTATACAACACAGCCTAGAATAATTAATAATAAATTGTAATAAACCGACAATAAATTTCTCAAGTAGAACTCTTCTAGGGAACCATATGTATCAGTCATTTTATACAAATCGGCCTAATAGCAAATACGAATAAAAAGTTGGCTGTGATATGTATAGAGATATTTGAATATGTGAATGTAAGTGTCTATCGTGATGGGGGTAGTAGAAAGTGCTTGTTTCCTCGGGTAAATGGGTGTTGCATAGTTGCGGTGGGACCATTAGTTCTTGGGCCACGGAATAAAGTACTTGCTTGACCCCCTTCTCATAGGCCTCGCGCCCAGAGTGGCTTGAACTGACTACAATTGTAATATTCAGTTATGTTATCTTATCTTCGTTCTCATCCTCATTGGCATTTTTCTCCAAAAAGAGTGAAATCTTTGGTTTCAAAAACTTTAAATATTTTAAATAAAACAATTAGCTTCTTTCTATTGATTCCATCAGTTTGTTTAATAAAGGATTTTTTTTTACAAATGAAAACGTTTTTTAATATTAGATTAATATTTATGCTTTACTAGTTTTAGGGATATTTAATTTGTTTTGCTTTGTACAGTCCAAGATCATATTAATGAATTAGAAAAAAGATGGTATGGCTCCAGATATTCGCTGTTATGTTTTTTATCTGATCTCAAACGCAAATCATTGCCGAATATAAGAATCAAGCAACTATCTCAGCCATCATGCAGATTATTGCTTCACAGATGTTTTCAAACTGAATATTGCTTAGGATGAGGCAACTTTTCCGAGTTTTTTGGTGGAGGCAATGATTAACGAGCCCTATTAATAATCTTGCTACATAACTATTACTCTGGTTATCGTTTTTATAGTGATAGATATAACACAAGGCCGAAACGTTAAAGCATTCAGTGAGGGATGAATTCGCTTCTCAGTCGTAACTGATCTAGTGTGACACGCTTGCTAACCATTACACCACGTCGATGTGCCCAACTGATTTACTAAGTGTACTTAAGTTTTGACACACGGTCGTTTTTATACAATGAAAATTCCTTCACTCAGTTGATTGTATTTTCCGTACTCGCACCATAAATGATTTGATGCTTTACTTTTCAATTTGCAAATATTGATCTATTTCTAAATTCGAAAACACTGTCTCTCGGCTGTGAACTAGATATTTTTTTTTCTTAATCGTATCACCCCGAGCAAGGCGAAAACGCCACTGATGTGCAGGGGGCTACGTAATAGTGAAAAGATTGGAAAAGCGAAAGCCGGAAACCACATCCTAAACAGGGAACAAGGGATGAGCCTCTTAACCTGTTCAATAGACGTGGGTGGAGTGTGAACCGGGCGATAGATAGATCTATCTACTCCAATTTATAAAAAGAATAATAAAAATGCACATGAACATTATATGGTAGAATAATCGAAAGAATCACAACTGTTATATATATATATATATATATATATATATAGAGAGAGAGAGAAAGAGAGAGAAAGAGATAGATTCATCGATATATATATATTAATAGAGTTTGTTAAAAAAAAATAAGTAAAAGTTTCAAAAGACTTATCTTCCGACTTTAAGTTTTTCACCGATTTTCCAAGTAAGAAGAATAAACTTTAAAATTTATCTTCAGTCAGTTAAGTGCCATACGTGATACACACTTTGGGCGATCATGTCTCGAAAGAGACATTACTGACTGGGTAGAAGATTATCCCGCAGTAGTTTGTCATTGCTTTCAGCAGTAGATTGATTGCTACCAAAGGCTATAGAACCCAATCTGTCCTAGTATTTAACCCATAACTGGAGGAAAGAGATGAATTAATCCTTTTCCCAAGGGTATTTGTGCTTAAGTGAACGCAAGGAATTCAAGTGAAATTCGAACTCGGCTCCCCGATTTGTCGTTCCGAGTCGATATCCACTGCACCACATATCTTGATGAATAGTGTATCTGCGAAATTTAATGTCAGAAGACAAATCATTTGAACTTTTATTTATTTATCAACCACTGCTGCTCTATTTTTTGTTCGTTTGTTTTTAAATATTGAGCAGTTTGTTTACAAGCGTCTACTCACCTTTAAACATGTCAAACTCCGATAATGTACTGACCGACGTATTTCACTGGGCGTTAACGATCAGCCTTCTTCTTTTCTTTTTTTTAAATCATTTCACCTTTCATGTAAGGCAGTAAATTCATTAAGACACGAGGGGTTACTGAGTATGATAGAATTCGAAAAAAGAGAAAAATTATGAAGAGCGAGAATAATAGAGGAGTAATGAAGAAGATAGGAAATAATGATTGACATTGCATTTAAATTTTTTAGTATCAAAGTTGACTGGAAAACATGGAACCGGAATGTCATTGATAAAAATTAAGAAAAAAGCAAGTCCAAGAACAGTGTCCTGGGCGCAAGAACTTCTGCACTAGTACAAAAGATCTAGAAGAATGGCCGTTCAGAACAACTTTCATTTCGAAATTTGATAAGAAAGACTGGATCAATTCAAAAATTAGTTCGGAAATACCACGGTTTTTCAGCTTATGAAGAAGACCATCATTTTAAACCCTGTCAAATGCTTTCGAGATATCCAAAGAAACAGCCCGAGCTTCACCATTCTTATTAAAGGCTTGATAGGTTCTTTCAGCAATAATCGTTGGTACATCAGCAGTTGACCTAAGGAAGTGAATGGCATATTCTTGTATGAAAGAAGGCCCTGCCATTATTAATATTATTAACAGAATTAAGCCGATGGATAGATCTGAGAAACACATTTGATGATCAGAGAAATATATATAAAAAAATGTAATAAACTGTAATTGCTGATTTTAAAATGATCAAATGTACTGATAATGTTCTAGCGGTTTTCTTTTTCAGAAAAATGTTAAAGACTTGTATAAATTAAGATTTTGTAAAACAAGCAAATTAGATTCAAACTGTAAAGGATATATTAATAAAGCATAACTAATCAATCTACAGTTTCTAATAATTAATAATTTCAGCAAAAATAAAAACGTCTTTTTATTGAAAGTTATTAACCAAATACAATATCCCTACTGAGTAGATGTCAATTTAAAATTCAATTATCTAATTATTTAAAAAGGAAAAGAGAAAATATTGCACTTTTAAAACATATATCAAATTATTCATTTGCGAAGTTTTCACTTTTAAGCATATATAGTTCTTTAATTATTAGAAATTTTATACTCTTCAAGTAATATACATTTAAATAAAGCGAAGCATTTTTTTGTTAAATATTTTTGCGGTATTATGGTTACTGCTACGTCCGCGCGCTAAATATAAATAAAAGAACAACGTTTCAAATAACCAGTAAGTGTCTAAGCAGTTTGCTTGAAAATACGAATAACAACCAGATGTAAAAGTGCTAGTCAAAATCATTATGAAATAATCTTGTCTAGTTGTCTTCAGTCATACGTAAGAAATCAGTCAGTTAAGTGCCATACGTGAAAGAGACATGACTGACTGGGCAGAAGATTATCCCGCAGTAAGTTGCCATTGCTTTCTGAGGAAGACTGGTTGCCAACCAAGGCTATAGAACCCAATCTGTACTGTTATTTAACCCATAACTGAAAGGAATAGACGGATTAATACCTTTCCCAAGGGTATTTGCGCGTAAGTGAATGCAATGAATTCAACTGGAATTCGAACTCGGCTCCCCGAGTTCCCGTTCCGAGCCGATATCCACTGGACCACAACGCACATCCTCGTTGTTTGTATTCGACTCTGCTTCGCTGCAGCGAAGTCGGCGTGCGGCGGCGTCGTCGTAGTCGTAGGCGTTGTCAGCTCGCATCGGCGGCGGCGGCAATGACAACGGTTAACGGCAAAACGGCGGACAACGTGCAGCAGCAGCAGCAGCAGCAGCAGCGAACCACGGAAGCCGGTGACGGTGCGCCAGGCCTTCTTCTTCTTCTTCTATGTGCCCTGTCCCTTCAGGATGTAGGCGATCATGGATCTCCACGTCTCCCTATCCCTTGTGGCTCTTAGTATGTTTGCTCCTGTTGCTCCTGGCAACCCCCGTTCCGTCATCCACCTGATCAGACCCTGCAAATATGTTATCCGCTGCCTTCCTCTGTCTCTCCTTCCTTCTATCTGTCCAGTCAGTATCAGGTTCTCCAGGCTCTCCCTCCTCATTGCATGTCCCAGGAACTTCAGTTGTCTCTTCCTGATGCTCAGCATCAATTTCCTTTTTGTTGCCATTTTTTCTAACACTTCGTCGTTGCTTGTATGCTCAGTCCACGATATCCGTAGCATCCTTCTGTAGAACCACATTTCGGCCGCTTCCAGTTTTGTCCTCATTTTCGATGATATTGTCCAGCATTCACAGCCGTATTGAAGAACTGACATCACGTAGCAGTCTAGCACTCTTTTCTTCGTTTCTATTGAGATCTTCCTGTGTGTTAGTATTTTGCTCATCTTCTGGAACGCGTCCTTTGCCATGCCAATCCGCCTTCGGATCTCCGTGTCGCACTTTCCATCTCCTGTTAGAACACTTCCTAGGTACTTAAATTCTTGGACTTGTTTGATTCTGTTATCCCCCACCTGTATTTGGCATTTTGGGTTGTATCTTTTGCTGATGACCATGCTCTCAGTTTTCTTAAAGTTTATTTGTAGTCCCTTCTTGTCACTCTCCACTGCTACTTTCTGTATGAGATCTTGCAGTTTCCTTTCCGTGTCCGCAGTCAGTACTGTATCGTCAGCGTATCTTATGTTGTTCAGGTTGTGGCCTCCAATAACAAATCCTAGTGTGTCATCTAGGGTCCTCAAAATATTCTCGCTGTATAGGTTGAACAAATCCGGTGAAAAGACACATCCTTGTCTTACGCCTTTTTCTATCTTTGTGTATCTACTGATGTCGTTACCTGTCCGTATGCAGGCCGTTTGCTGCCAGTAGAGATTCTTGATTATTCTTATGTCTTTCCCGAAAATGTCGAGGTTGCCTAGCATTTCCATCAATTCTTTGTGTCGTATTTTGTCGAATGCTTTCGCGTAATCAATGAAGCATAGGTACAAGTCTTTCTTCATTTGTAATGCCCTATCAGAGAGCATCCTAATCATGAATATGGCGTTCCTTGTTCCAGTGTCCTTGACGAACCCGCACTGTTCCTGCCCTATCTCTGGCCTGATTCTGCTTCTCGCTCTATTCATCAGGATTCTGACAATCAGTTTTGTAATGTGACTCATTAAGCTGATAGTTCTGTGTAGTTCGCACTCGTTTGCACCAGGTTTCTTCGGCAGCGCTATAAATATCGACTTGCATAGGTCGTCTGGTATTATTCCGCTGCTATAAATTTCGTTTATTATGTCGGTAATCCTTTCTATGCCATATTCTTCTAAGGCTGTCAGCAGCTCTATCACTATGCCATCTGGGCCAGGTGCTTTGTTTCTTTTCATTTTGGCCATTGCAGCTTCCACTTCGGATTTTAGTATTTCCGGTCCATCCATCTCCTTGTGTATTCTCGGTTGTTCTCTCTTGTCGCAAAAGAGATCCTTTATGTATTCTTCCCATCACTGGAGTATTTCCTCTTTCTCTAATATGATTGTCCCTTCCTTGGATTTTATGCATCCTGTTGAGGAACAGGTTTTTTGTCCTGTCAGTTCTCTTATCTCTTTATGCATCTCTGCTTTGTTGTTCCTGCTCAGTATCTCTACTTCTACACATTTGTTGTTGAGCCATTCCTCTTTGGCTTGTCTGCATTTGTTCCTTATCTCCCTGTGAAGTTTTTTGTACTCTGCTCCGTGTCTTGGCGTTATTTTTTGTCTCCTTTGCATCATGTGCAGGATCTCTTCGGTCATCCACTCATTTTTTCTTCTGCGTTTGATTTTCTTTGGGGCTATGTTGTTCGCTGAGGTCACCATTGCTTATTTTAGTGAATCCCATTTTTAGTATCCTTTTCCAATTTGTTCTTCATATTTCTTTCTCATGCTGTTATTATATTCTTTCTGCAGGGTGAGATCGTCCTCTAGTGTGTCGTATTGCAGTCTTGGTGATATGCTGGGCTTCTTCAGTCTTCGGAGTTTCACTTTTAGTTTGCAGATGACTGGGACGTGGTCACTTCCGCAGTCAGCACCTGGGTATGTTTTGCATTGGACTACTGCTTTCCTGAATCTCTTGTTTATAGTTATATAATCTATTTGGTTCTTCGTGTCCCCTCCTGGGCTTCTCCATATCCATAAACGTCGTGGGTGTTCTTGGAACCAGGTGTTAGTAATGACCTGGTCATTGGCTGAGCACAATTGGATCCATTTTTCTCCTCTTTCGTTGCGCTCTCCTAGTCCGAAGTTGCCGTTCGTGTCTCCTTCTCTATCTTTACCTACCTTTGCATTTAAGTCCCCCATTATTATCCTAACTTCTTGGCTTTTGCACTGAGCCTTAGCACTGTTTAGTATTGAATAGAATGATTCTATTTCGTCCTCCGAGCTTTGAGTTGTTGGCGCATAGACTACTATAATAGCTATATTGAGGGGCCTTCCCCGCAGTTTAACCAAGAGGACTCTCTCTGACAGTTGCCAGTATCCAAGTACACATCTCTTCACTTGTTTGTTTAGTATTAAAGCGACCCCTTTTTCGTGTTTTTTACCTCCTGCATATATTATCCTGTGGGTGTCGCTACTGAAATCTCCGTTATTAGGCCATCTTGTTTCACATATTCCTAGGATGCTGATATTCAGTCTGTTCATCTCCTGTTTGACATTCTCTAGTTGTCCACAGTTCAGTGTCCTGACGTTCCATGTTCCTATAGTGAGTTTGTCTTTGATTCGCACAGTTGCAGGGTAACGGTCCAGAGACACCTGTTGCTCATGTCGTTCTTTCCCGGGCGAGGGACAAATTTTGGAGTAAAATGTCCCCTTTACGCCGTTGGTGCTAACAGTCGCCGGATGACGGTCAGGATGACTGTTGCCCATGCCGGTCCTTACCGAGCGAGGAGTTGCTTCCTTGGGAAGTAACCCCCTTCACGCTGTTGGCTTTCATATATTTATTGTGACTATCCATGATTGAGCGGGGGTAGATAGTGGAGTGGTATGCCGTTGCCTTCTCCACGATGATTTATTGAGACATCACCTCTAGTTAGCTGGCCGTTGACTCTTTGAGAGTTCTTCCGCCCTTTGTAGGTTTATATTTTTTTGACCTACAGGGATGCTAACGTCCCAATTAAGTATACATATAGTTGACGTAAAAAAAAAAAAATACTAAGTTTTAACTTAGTTAAAGTCGAAATGGAGTTCAGACAACAGAAAAATTTAGTATATTTTTATGAAACAAAATTAAATGGTAAAAGAAAACAGATACAAACTAGTCTAAATTCTAAGAAACTCGCAGCAGTAATTACAATCAGCGTACTTTACCAGTAGTCACAAGAAATATTATGCATGTTCGACATTTTGGCAGACATCTTCTGACTTTCTTTGGTTCTATCATATACATACTGATACGGTGCTGGTAGGAACACGTGGGTTTTTTTTGGGGGGGAAGGGGGATGAAGGAAAAGGATTGCTAGGAGAGAAAGGACGCTAACCTTTTTTTTTCTTAGACTGAAGACGGGGAGAGAAAAAAAGTTCATTTTAAATTCTATAGAATCCTTTTTTTTTTTTATCGTAGCTACAGACAAAAACAGAAAAAAAAATTCAAAATATAGTCACTCTGAAAGAAAATATATGTAATAAAATATACGTAGCATGAATTAAACGAATCTTTTCTTTAGCTAGTCTAAATTCTAAGAACCTCGCAGCAGTAATTACAATCAGCATACTTTACCAGTAGTCACAAGAAATATTATGCATATTCGACATTTTGGCAGACATCTTCTGACTTTCTTTGGTTCTATCATATACATACTGATACGGTGCTGGTAGGAACACGTGGGTTTTTTTTTTGGGAAGGGGGATGAAGGAAAAGGATTGCTAGGAGAGAAAGGACGCTAACCTTTTTTTCTTAGACTGAAGACGGGGAGAGAAAAAAAGTTCATTTTAAATTCTATAGAATCCTTTTTTTTTATGGTAGCTACAGACAAAAACAGAAAAAAAAATTCAAATATAGTCACTCTGAAAGAAAATATATGTAATAAAATATACAGGCCTACTGAACTTAAACAAAGAATAGATTTTGTCAACCATCTCAACAACTTCCGGATATAAAAATGTTTGATTTAATCTTTATCTGCTTTCTTCTTATCCTTTCATTTTTTTCTGTGTTTGCCGTGAACATTTTTACAAGGTCAAGTTTTACCCCATCTCAGTCTTCTACAATGTAGTCTAGTTGTTTATTACCAACATTTCAGTGGTGAAAGAAAGGATCATACAGTCTTACCAACATTTCAGTGGTGAAAGAAAGGATCATACAGTCTTACCAACATTTCAGTGGTGAAAGAAAGGATCATACAGTCTTACCAACATTTCAGTGGTGAAAGAAAGGATCATACAGTCTTACCAACATTTCAGTGGTGAAAGAAAGGATCATACAGTCTTACCGAATACAAACGATTAACAATTTAACCCACCAAACATATTCATAGTGCATGAAAGCCCAATATTATTTCAATATAGCTGATTCCACACTACAAATCATTTGCGTATCAAGTTACTAGCAGTATAGCCCGGCGTTGCTCGAGTGTAATGAAAGCTTTAAAACTAATCCATGGGGTCCTGGGGTTCAGACTTTGGACGTTGGCACAAAAGACTAAAAAGTTTCCAGTTGCTTTTTAGTCTTTCGTGCCAACGTCCAAAGAGTCTGAGTTCCAGGACCATGTATTAGTTTTAAAGCTTTCATTACACCCGAGCAACGCCGGGCTATACTGCTAGTAGAAAGATAAAGCCAGTTGCACTTTAAATTTAATTCTTAAAGACATAATCCGTACAGACGTAGTAAAATCATGCATGGCTGATCATGTGTAGATGAAACTTTTATTTGTTTCATTTTTTATAGGGAGCTTATCTAACCATACAAACTTACTTTCCAAAATATTACATTTCCATAATGGCAATACCAAACAGACAATTTTCATATATTCTTCAAACTTGCTTATATTGAAAATAAATAGATAACAACCGCTCTTTAAGTTGCCTGACGCAACAAAATTAGGTGAATTCTGAACAACTTCAAATTTCAACGGAAACAAATAAAATTTTCTGGGTCTACAGTCGTGTCTAGTTTCACAGACAAACAAAATGATTATTTTTGGATCCATTTGTTTTCCTATGAGAGATTTGTTTTACTGTCAGCCACCACCTAATCTAAAACTGGCAATGTAACGGTGAACCATAAGAACAAAAATAAATCCTAAACAAGTCGACAGTATGTAAATATGAGTAGAATATTTTTAAAATATCAACGCAATTGTGCTTTTTATCACAAATAACTCTGCACAAATATGAAATGACAGATTTTTCTAACTTATAGTGAATCTCCTTAAATTGCGATCTAAAAATGTTATAGATAGATAGATAGATAGATAGATAGATAGATCTGAACAGACTGGGATAGATAGATAGATAGATAGATAGATAGATAGATAGATAGATAGATAGATAGATAGATCTGAACAGACTGGGATAGATAGATATAGATAGATAGATAGATAGATAGATAGATAGATAGATAGATAGATAGATATGAACAGACTAGATAGATAGATAGATAGATAGATAGATAGATAGATAGATAGATAGATAGATAGATAGATCTGAACAGACTGGGATATGATAGATAGATAGATAGATAGATAGATAGATAGATAGATAGATAGATAGATATGAACAGACTGCTAGATGTAACCGTACGTTTTACGCTAACGGTTGCTTAGCTTTCACTTCTCTTGTGAAATTCCCTTCCGGGTTCTTGCATTTCAATTAACTTCGATCTTCAAAAATTGTAATGTAATGTCAGTCGTTATCGTCAGTCTTCTTTATTCGTGGTTTTGTTGTTCTCTCTATATATTTTCCCTTTATATATTATTTCACATTCGGTAACTCCTTCGACTCAGAAACTTTATTGCCTTCTTTGAAGTGAAATGATTTAAAAAGAATCCTTTTGACTTTTTAAATTTAGTGTTTGATATCAAGAGGTAGAGTATTAATAACGATTAATAACATCAAATGTAGTTGGACATGTTCACCATGAAACTTGGAGTAAGGACAAAATTAATGAACATTTGAGTTCACACACACACACACACACACACACACACACACACACACACACACACACACACACACACAAAAGTGTGTGTGTGTATAAATATATGAATATATCATATTCCCCGTTCCTTCTAAAGTCTTTTTAATTCCCTTTCATCCTCAGTAGTTCCTTGCATCTTAGTGGCAATATTATTACCTTGCTTGGGGCTAGCTGATTATATATATATATATATATATATATATATATATATATATACTTTTTTCCTCACCGATAGAACAACTCTAATGTTGTGCTACCCGTGAGGAAAAAAGTATATTTGTTATTAATAGAAATTTTAGTTCTGTTTTCATACATCGAGCACTATTTTATTAGTACCAGCACTCAATGTGCGATATTATATATATATATATATATATATATATATATGTGTGTGTGTGTGTGTGTGTGTGTGTGTGTGTGTGTGTATTATCGGAACTGTTTTAAGATTTTTGGGGATTCGATTTATAATCAAAGTGAAATGCTAAAATGAACACTTGCTCTGTGCCCGTTATCTAAATCAAATCTTTTTTACTTAAACGTATTCAGCTGAAATTTGCATTAAATTTTCCTAACATTTTTTTTCCATAGTTTTTCCTAAGTCTTATTTTTGTCACTGGAAAATCAACATCATGTTGTTATTTTAACGTTTATGATATGATCAATGGCATTCAGATCGTGTAAACGTTGATCTCTTTATGAACCTTATTAATTTATCCTCTGTTGTATTCATATATATACATTTTTTATCGTATCAGCAAGGCAGTAACGCCACTGATGTGCAGGGGGTTACGTAATAGTGAAAAGATTGGAAAAGAGAAAGCCGGAAACCACATCCGAAACAGGGGACAAGGGATGAGCCTCTTAACCTGTTCAATAGACGTGGGTGGAGTGTATACAAATTTTTTTTTTTTTTTTAATCATATCACCCCAAGCAAGGCGAAAACGTCACTGATGCGCAGGGGGGCTACGTACGAGTGAAAAGATTGGAAAAGAGAAAACCGGAAACCACATCCTAAACAGGAAACAAGGGATGAGCCTCTTCACCTGTTCAATAGACGTGGGTGGAGTGTGAACCGGGCGATAGTTTAGTCTATCTACTCCAATTAAGTCTATCTACTCCAATATAAATAGCTGTTGATACAGCTGGAGGCTAAACTAATCCTGACCCTGAAGACTAAACTATTAGAGAAATAGTAGTAAATACTTCTAACTAATTATAGTTTACGACATTCTATTCACTACTAATATTTTGGTTTCGGATATCAAGATGGACAGAGTACAAACACCTAAGGTTTTAGAAAAAATAAGACCCGTGAGATAGAAAAAATATGGAATCATTGCTACCAAACATTTTTTTCTATCACGGGGCATTTTACTGTGGCTTTGGAACTCCCTGTAGCCCAGTAGTTTTCCTTGGCAATGACGGATAATGCAACAGGTCACATTACCTTTTAAACGGCAGACTTTTGCGAAATGACCTTCCTTTTTGCAATTGTAGCAACTTGTTCTTCGAGCAGAACACTTACTCCTATGGTACCTACTGCCTCTGTAGAAAAAGAAAGTTTCTTTTAAAACAGTAGTAGATGTCTGAGAGTCCTCCTTCTCGCTGAGAAATTAAGGCGTTAGTCCGGGGTTTTGATATAGACGCCGTTTGTTAATTTGTTAGGATATTAGCAGAATAAGCTTCAGAATTTAGAATAGCCGCTTCCACACATCACACTTGATTTCCAATTTCTGTAATGTTGAGTGTTTTATTTTTAAGAAGTTTCTGCCAAATACAAGGTGCGGATAACCAAGAAAGAAAGACAACTCTTCCTCTTTGTAAACTTCAGCGGTAATATCTTTGAAATTATAGTCCTTAGCCAGAACGTGCAATGCTTCAAGATTTTGATCCAAGGTTTCTTCAGCGTGTTGAGTTCTGATTGCAAGTACATGCCTGGCATTTTTTTTTTAATCATTTCACCCCAAGCAACGCATTCTACTGCCACTATAGCGCAGGGGGTTACATAGGGGAAGGTGCTGAGAGAGCGATTAGATATGGGAAATGTCAGAAGGAGGGTGATAGACGAGTACGGGGGTACATAAGAAGAGTGTTTGAGAGAATGGGTGCGAGTTAGTGTGTTAGGAAGTGCCTATTGACCTTACATTAAAATCCTAGAGATTGTAGCTGTCGGGGAAGCAAGCATGTGGAAGGGAATTCCACAGGCGGGAAGTGCGAGAAAAGAAGCTGTTGGAGTAGAAATTGCGGTTACATTTTATCGGTTTCACTGTTAAAGGGTGGGACCTAGTTGCTAATCTAGTGTCTCGTGCAAATTCGTACCTATGGTGCACCAGTGATCCAAGTTCATCGGAGCAGAAGCCGTGAAAGTATTTATAGAAGAGGCACAGGGAAGCCACGTCACGCCGGTGAGTGACTGCAGGCGGTCAGCCAAGTCGGTATCGATCACATTACAGATTCTCCGTTGTATTTTGTCAAGGACCCCGAGGAGAATAGCAGGGGCACCCGACCAGATGTGGCAGCAGTATTCAATACACGGGCGGATGGTAGATTTTTATATGTGCAGGATAGATTCAGACGGAAAGAACTTCTCACTTATTTATTGAACGAAAGCTCCCTTTAGAATGTTAATAGATTCTTCAAAATTTTTACATTCGCTGAACAGTTTGCATACATCAAACGACGCGTAATTTATAAGAATTTACAACTCCTCACCTTCAATAAGCTTGAAGAAGTTTTAAGTGTTCGGTACCAATGATTTTATAGTTTCTCTTTCCCGGGTTTATTACTATCTTGACACATAATTTTAGTTACGCATCCTTTTTAGTACCAGGAGACTCCCGTAGAGTAGAAAACCGCAGTCTAATCACACTTGCATTCCCGTTCATTGTGGTTTTCATAGCAAGTAGACTGTTTACAGGCTGAAACTGATAGTCTCACCCCAACCGGTTTCGTATTCCTACTAAAATTCTATTTGCCAACTAAGGTTAAAGAGCCCAGTCTGTTTTACTCTTTAACCCATAAATGGAATTACAAGATTCACACCTTTCTAAAGAGTATTTCTACGAAGATAAACACTATTACTTCAGCTCGGAGGTAGGGTTTTTCATCAGCATCATCGACAAAAACATCAGAGCTGTCTCGACTTGAAGGCACACTGTAAATCAGTGCGATTTCTCAGCTTCATATCCAGTGGATTTCTTAACCCGGAGCGGCGTGAACAACCCCTAGAACCGGAGTAAGAGGCTGCAAGCTTGACTATGGACTTCGTTTTTTAGTGACCCTCGCTATCATTACTTTTTTTGTCCATATTATACACCTTAAAAATTAAACTCAGCACAACTGACTCTTAAAGGACGAAATTTTTTCCCGAAGTTTGACATCATTCTATGTCTTGTTTTTTTTTTTTTTCGCCCAAATTCGTGAATTTGTTTTGCTATTGATCAGTCAGTTAACTGCCATACGTGACACACGCTTTGGGTGATCATGTCTTGAAAGAGACATAACTGACTGGTCAGAAGACTATCCTGCAGTAGGTTACCATTGCTTTCTGTGGTAGACTGGTTGCTGACCAATGTTATAAAACACAATCTATCCTATATTTTAACCCATAACTTTCCCAAGGGTATTTGTGTGTAAGTGAATGCAAGGAATTAAACTGGAATTCGAACTCGGCTTCCTGATTTGTCGTTCCGAGTCGATATCCACTGCACCACAACGCACATCCATAAGTCACAAAATGTATATAAAATTCAATATTATTTTTATCCATAATGTTGAATGTACTAAATTATTCAACTTTTTGATAAGAAAAATCTCAAGTTGATGCTAAAAATTGTCGCATAACATTATTGATTTATTTAAGGTGGAATGATCTATTATAACATTTGTATTTATATAGTACTAGCAGTATAGCCCGGCGTTGCTCGGGTGTAATGAAAACTTTAAAACTAATCCATGGTCCAAGAGCTCAGACTCTTTGGATGTTGGCACGAAAGACTAAAAGCAATAGTTGTTTCCAGTTAAAGCGAAACCGTAGACTGAAAGAAAGATGAATGGATGTAAGTCAAATTTTGATTTCCTGGTATCGATATCAAATAAGTTTTTTTCATCGTAAACTGAATTTTGAATACTAAATTCCGACGACTGGCCATTAATAATGACCTTCTGGGATCTCCCTGCTAGGAAGAACTTGGACATTGAGAGGGCCCTTACAGAGATTCCATAATTGGAGAGTTTATGTAGCAGCTCCTTCCCATGATGCCACATTTTATCAAAGGCCTTGGATATATCTGGGGCAATGGTTCACATGATCAATTTATCATCTCGTGCCTCGCTCTGAGTAATGACAGTAAAGACATCAGCTGTGGATCTAGCAAGGCGAAACCCATACTGGTTATCGGGCAGGAGGTTGTTCCTGTAATGTAAGATCACGCCACACTACATTCAACGTATAGTTAATTATAGCAGCAGGTTTTAAAAGACTTCTGACGCTAAGTGTTCTTATTGGTTTTTGTTTGCTTTTCCATTATCGAAATTAAAGCAAGAAAACTTACATTCTAGACAAATAGTCCAACACTAAGCTAAGCTCTCACATAGAATTTTCTTAGAGTCTGTGTACTATTACAACTCTAAGTTAGGCAAATAGGAAGATTTTTATTAAAAATACAAATAGGAAGATTTTTAGTTTAAAACCAAAACGAAGTTTATTTTGCTCTTTGTGAGTTTATTTTCTTATTTTTTATCTTATAGCCATCTAATTTTATTTTTCCGAGAACGTTTCAATATCATTCGTTAGATTCATTGTCTATTGTTATCCTCAGCTTCTGCCTGTTTTCTTTAAAGGTTACGTTCGCCCCGGTGACTAGTAGAGCAATCTTTCACTATCAGAGGCAACAAAAATAAATGACCGAGAAAATTTATGAAAGCAGACACCGGTGGTTAAAAGAAAAAGCTTCAAATCTTCTGTATAATCAAGACTCAAAGCTATCAACAAGTTATCACTATTATCTTTCCCACGCATAGATGAAAATTAAAATCTGCAACTTTGCAGAAAATAAAATTTATCATTATCATCATCATTCTCAGTATCATCAGTCCCTTATCTGCTTCAATCGTCCCCAAAAATTTCTAAATGTATTTTGATACAACCTATATATATAAGTAAAGAATACCTAGAGAGCCAGACAACCTACCTAGGTTTCACCTAAACGGATCGTCAGGGAAAGCTGGCTCCATTTTAGCTCCGATCCGTTTAGGTAAAACTTAGGTAGGTTGTCTGGCTCTCTGGGTATTTTTTTACTTATTCCCCTCTACCTAAGTATTGAGCGCTTTTTTGTTGGTTGATTGTTTGTTTAAGGTTTTTTCTTTGGGCTACGTGCTGACTCGGTCCGAACTCTTTTGACTGATGTTCATGTACTTAACTTTTTCTTTTTTAAAACCATTTTTCCCTTCTTCATAGATACGTGGAAAAGCTTTTTCGACACGAGCATAGTTATTATCTTCTGTTTTTAATCAAACAGTATATTTATATATTTATTTCCAACGGCCTGATTATTTACGATAAAATAAATAGGCCGGTAAAAATAAATATATAAATATACTGTTTGATTAAAAACAGAATATTTACTCAAATACGGGTGTCGATTAGAAATAATGTTCAAAGAAATAATTTCCATATATGTCTAAGCCGTACTGATGAGCTGTAATACAGCGAAACAGATCTGTCTGCAGATGACTATATATATATATATATATATATATATATGCTACTTTAAAAACAAGGAATTTATTAACAGTCCCTAGAGCTTTTTCGTCCAACATCTCATCAGGAGAAAATCGTTGGAATCACAAATTACACGAATAAACAGCAACGAAAATGAAGAGCAAAAAAAGGGGGGGAACGCTAAAATAAATATACATATAAATATATATTTATAACACATAAATACACACACACACACACACACACACACACACATATATATATATATATATATATATATATATATATATATATATATAGCACTTAGATTTTAGGATTTTAAGATACCATGAATTGAACATGTGAGCAACGACGAGGTTTTGGAAAGGATGTAAACGGAAAAGATACTTATCCTTGGCATCAGGAAGAGACAGCTGAGGTTTCCGGGAAACGTAATGAGGAAGGAGGGCTTGGAGAACCTAATACTCACAGGACGAGTCGATGTAAAGAAAGACAGGGAAAAGCAGCTTGAGACCTACTTGATTGGCTTGAGCCGGTAGATGGCTTGGGGCGGTTTAGGAGAGATACCAAGAGGAAAATATTAAGAGCGAAAAGGAAGAGGGAAGAGTGGAAATCCATGATCGCCTACGTCCTGAAAGAACACGGCACATAAAAAAGAAGAAAAGATTCGCGGCAAGGTCTCATTATTTTAGAGTTGAAATGGTTAGGTGTCATATTTGGCTAGTTCTATGGTGAAAGTTTCTTCTCCCACACTTCTCGCTTATTGTATTACCTTCTGTCTTCTTAATTATTGTTCTGAAATTGTTCTCTTTTATTAATAGTATTTTTTCTATGCTGCATGCTGTACTGCTTGTCATTCACGCTGGAATTTTCAATACGAACATTTTGGAGTATTTGGGTGCTAATATAAGGACAGTGCAAAGGATTCAGAAAACGTTGTATGAGTCTAATGGGACTTATGAAGGTATGGCAGCTTGTAAAACTCACTCGTTTTGATAAGAAAAGACCTCCTGAATTTGTTGGCAAGGGCCTCATACTCAACACGGATGCCTGCATCAAGTGTCTTGAAGAGTTAGTGCTTCTCTGGGTCAAAAGAATGGCTGCTAGAAGCCCCTATGCCTGGCCACATGACTCTGCACCGGGAATGGCTGTTAGACAATTTCTGCGACAACACATCTCACATCTGGCTACCTAAACCCCCTGACTGCAACCCCCTCAATTATTATGTGTGGGGCAACAGTTCAGTGAGATACTGACAGAATTTCTTGCTACCCTAAAGATGAACTGGAGGCAAGAATTATGGCAGCATTCATCAAATTGAACAAGGAAACCGTCTAGAAGAAATGCAGGAGATTCCGAAGTCGTCTAGAGGCCATGGTCAATGGCGCTTTTATTGAAAAACTTTACTCGCTACTATTTCTTCTTCTTCTTCTTCTTCTTCTTCTTCTTCTTCTTCTTCTCCCTCTTCTTCTTCTTCTTCTTCTTCTTCTTCTTCTTGCTTGTGTAATTTTGAAAAATATATTTGTTAAAATGCGATATCAGTGTTATTTTCACTTTTGCATAATTTAGATGATAATTTATCCATAGCACCCTGTATTTATTGATTCACATGCAATCTTCACGGGAAAGTAAACCCTGCAGTATTGCATGATGTAAATATTTCCTTATTATGAGCCCTAGAAATTTCGACTGTTTCTTTCTGGTGTTAAGCATAAGTGTGGGAGCCGAGTTCGAATACCAGTTGAATTCCTTGCATTCACTTACGTACAAATACCCTTGGGAAAGGTATTTATCCGTCTCTTCCCTCCAGTTATGGGTTAAATAATAGGACAGCTTGGGCTCTATAGTCTTGGCGGGCAACCAGTCTATCGCAGAAAGCAATGGCAACCTACTGAGGGATAATCTTCTGTTCAGTCAGTCATGTCTCTTTCGAGATATGATCGCCCAAAGCGTGTATCACATATGACACTTAACTGACTGACTGTCGGCTCATGGTATCCTCAGCTATCTTTTGTAGAACCACATCTCTGTGGAGTCAAGTCTCTTCATCTTTAAGGAGTGTCCAACTTTCATTGACATTATAGTAGGTCAGATACTACATAACGGATCAGTACTCTTTTCTTTGTTTCTAAGGAATTTTTTTTCTGTTTATTAAGACTTTGCTTAGCTTTTTGAATGCATCTTTGACTATCCCGATGCGCCTTCGGATTTTCGTGTCGTACTTTCCGTGCTCTGTTAAAACACTTCCCAGATGTTTAAAGTTTTGTACTTGTTTAATTTTGATATCTCCAATTTGAAATCTGCATTTCACTTAGTCACAAACAACCGTTAGATACATTACTGTGTAGTTATAGGGAGATGGTTAATGCTTATTAATTCGGCCTTGTGTCATACATAACCATACTCCCTACAGCTTACGAACTGATTTGTGAAGAATTATCATCAGAATTATCAAAAGGTTTTCCACAGAAGGTTGGAAGGTTGTGGATTTGTGAAAGAATAAAATATACATTTTGTATGTTAAAATAGAAATTTATTAAAAGGAAAGATAAACAAAATTTCGTAGAAGTTAATGTTCAATAAGAAAGTTAAGGGTATCAAGAGTTGAAGAAATGTTCGTAGTAGTAATTTGTTGGAAAGCGTTTATGTGTACGTATTTAAGTATGTATGAGCGTTTGTTTGGTAGGAATGTCTTTGAATGAAGAAGAAGAAGAAGAAGAAGAAGAAGAAGAAGAAGAAGAAGAAAGGAATCAGCACACGAGTAAGAAAGAGAAAGAGGACAAATGTCCGGGTCACTTGAAGCTTCTCCCGTTACATTTTAGCTTGTTGTCTCTGCTGCTTCCATCCCTGACTGACTGACGCTGATCAAAGTCATTTGTAGTCATCTAGATGTATCGCACTGGATCGTGAAATCTTTTGGGTCTTGCAAGTCGCTTCCATTGGACAGAAATCAATTTAACATCTACTCGCGAAATCCGGTTTCGACTTTTTCTTTTCGCACATGGTCAATTCTTATTCTATTTGGGAAAAAACAGGATTTTACATGTCATTGTGAATTTTTGGAAAAGTGAAGAAGGTTGATTTTAATTCTTAATTTCCTATCCACTACAACTGAAATTTGTTATTAGGCCTCCTTTTTAATACTGCACAATAACATGTGCATCAAATGAATTGTTCTGGTGTCCAGTTTTTGTGCTCTCTTCCCCATGCTAGTCTCTTCTTCTTATTGGCTGGGCGAAGCAAAGGCTTCCTGGTTACCTTGGAAATTTTGCAAGGTAATAATAACAAAAGAACCATTGTATTTTTATTTGGCAAATGAATTGTTTTGGTGTTCAGTTTTTGTGCTCTCTTCCCCATGCTAGTCTTTTCTTCTTTTTGGCTGGACAAAGCATAGGCTTCGTGGCTACCTTGCAAAATTTCGCAAAGTAATAATAACAAAAGAAACATTCTACTTTCATTTGGAATTATCCACTTGGCAATAAATACTAAAAATAGTATAAAATATATTTTTTAAACTGGGGTGGCCTAATAATTAAGTAGTGTATGTTGTCATTCTTTTTCTTATGCCAATTGCTTTTTTTTTAATCTGGGTTTTTGATCCAGTTGCCTGAATTTTTATTATTTTTTTTTTTATGTGCTGATTTTTCTAATAAGAGGTGTTCAAATATTTTACTATGCCAGTTTGTGGCGAGCGCTATCTATACCTGATCGAAGGAGGAACATTGGAATGCCTGCTATCTATACGTGATCTAAAGAGGAACACTGGAATGAAGGTTTTAGATAGACCATGAAGCTTGGTTCTTCTAGGATGATATTCTATTAATTTATAACATGATTTGTTTCCATTACTAACAAGTTTTCTAATTACTGTATTAAATTTCTACGTTTCGATAATTGTTTTGTGTTCATCCTTTTTTCACGTTTTTGTAGGTATCTCTTTCGAGACATGATTGCCCAAAATTATATCACGTATGGCATTTAGCTGATATTAATAGGTAAAAGTTGTCAACATCAGAGATAGAGTGTATGTGAATATAAAAGTGGACACTGTGATCAATACCAAACAGCGACAGTTTGAGCTCAATTTTCAGGCCGTGTAAGTTGCGTTTCGGATAAACTATTTATATATGCTGGTGAACAGTGCATTATAGGGCGTAAGGTCTGTGAACTATCCTGACAGTTATTGGGGTGGGCGGTAACGGTTACCTTTCAAATTAGTCTGGATTCTATTGATTAGGAATAATTGTAGATCAGAATGCGGTTATTTGCGGCAATTTTATAGTGTTGTTTGTAAAACTTTTACCTATCATTTATTATTGATTACTGAATTATTTGTCCTTGATTATTATTATTATTATGTCATTTTTCATCATATTTTGATTTCCGCTATGGTCGCACTACCTACGAAGTCTGCGGGAAGACCTAAGGCAGGTCGTGGTGTGTTGTTATAGCTCCATTTCATGTTTTTTCTATCTCCCCTAATATCCCTAACATTTTTTGTGTATCTCTTAAGCTGGGGTTTCCAGGGATTCTTTCAATGTATTATTATTATTATTATTATTATTATTATTATTGTTGTTGTTGTTGTTGTTATTATTATTATTGTTTCATTTCTTTTGATTTCTGATGTATACTCATTTCTTTCCGGATCTCAACCAGAAACCTATGGTGCATTTAAAAAAAACAATATCACACACATTTTACATAGGTAAAGCCCTTCTTAAGGTGTGAGCTCTACGTGTGAGTTCAATTTGTTGCATTCATTTAAGGCCTGTCTTACCAGGAGGGATCACTTCAATGAATCCAACTGAAACTTTTCGAATCAAACCAAGATCTACAACTACAACAGGAATTGTTGATGACCTCATGTGCAACATTTTTGAGATCTTCAAAGACATATTACAGTCTGCACTGACTGCTGTGTCAATAAAAAAACACATTTTATTTTTGCGGTCTCTGATCACAATATCGGGGCGATTAGCTTTGATTGTTCTGTCTATGTGTATTGTTTATAATTATTATGTCATTTTTCATCATATTTCGATTTCTGCTATGGTCTCACTATCAACCAAGTCTGCGGAAAGACCTACGGCAGATCGTGGTGTGTTATGTCTCCATTTCATGTTTTTTCTATCTCCCCTATCATGTCTAGCGTTACATACACAAAGTTCTTCTTAGTGTGTGGGCTGTACTTAATAAGACAATTTTTTGTATATCTCTTAAGCTAGGGTTTCCAGGTATTCTTTCAATGTGTTGTTTTGTTCCATTTTTATCATTCCAAGTGCACCCACTATCACTGGCACAACTCTTGTTTTCAATTTCCACATTTTTCTATTTATTATTATTATTATTATTATTATTATTATTATTAATCCGTGTAAGTAGTACGTATAAATTAAACATTCTAGTTTTCTTCAAACAATATTTAAAACTAATATTTTATCTCATGTCTGTGACCAGTACTTTAAAGCAATATTTAGTGTCTGTCAGCAAAATTGTTAATTATATTTGATTGTCGTTACAGGTCGTGCTCCTACTGATTGTAACAATTACTTCACCGCCTGCAGTTCAACTTGGTATGCCTGTACTAACAGAGAAATTCGTCGAAATGTACTGCCACATGTCGCCAGAGGGCCTCATCTTGCCGCTCTCTTTTAATCTCATCCTGGTCATGATTTGTGCTTATTACGCGTTTCGAAGCCGCAAACTACCAGACAACTTCAACGAGTCGCGCTACATTGCCTTCTGCGTTGATACAACCCTGCTCATTTGGTTAAGCTTCTTGCCAACTTATTTTATTACGTCGCGTGCCTATCATAAGGTGTTGGTCATGTCGTCAGCTCTAATTATCAATGCCACGGTTAACCTGATCTGTCTGTTTCTCACCAAACTGTGCGCTCTCTACAAATATCGTAGCGAGTACCGGAAGAACCTGTTGCAGGAACAGGAGCTCTTTCGAGTCATTCGGTCAATTGCATCGGACAATCTCGACTTGCATTCGACTAACCAGAAGCGGCTGGGCACCTCGACTGGTGTATCTTCTTCCGTCGGAGCACCCTTAGCCCAGTCTCAGTCGTGTAACAACCTGCAGCAGCAAAGCCTGGACGTTCCTCTGAACACAGCGTCGCTATGTAAAAGTGATTCTAATCTGAAGGCAACGTGAACATTGCTTCTATATATAACTGTCATGTATTTATGCAGAGGACTTATGGTGCAAAGGAACATAGAAAGCGATCAAAACCTGAAGCACTATATATTTGAAGTATTACCTATGTTCAAAATGTCTGCGTGTATGGAAGTGTGAATAAGCTGTTGTATTTATTCTTTCTTCATGTCGTCTTTACTTTTTTTTTGTTCATTTATCAACTCTTTGTTTTTGTATGTTTGCTTTTTATTATTTAAATATTTATTCGTTATTGCTTTCTGTTTTTCTTTATTTTTCATCGTTTTTATTTTTTATGTTTTTTTAATTTATATTCCATTTTAATTAGGTTTAATTCTAGACGTATACATTTCGTATTCATTATCATTGTTTTTCTACATGTATTATGCTAACACAATACAAATGTTAAATCATTTAAATCTTTTTAGTGGGGTTAGATTTCTGTCCATTTTTGCAATCATCTAAAGGTTATTTATTTATTTTCATCGGCTGACTTTATACTCGGTCCGAATATGTAAAATGAAATAGAAAAAAAATAATACAGAACTTACGTTTTTCCACATTTAACACCATTTTGTTTCAAATCTCCATAGTCTCCTTTCCAACCTAGTCTTTATTCTTCGACTTCCGCTATTTTTATCAATTTTATTTCCTTTTGTCTTTAACTGGTAAAAGGTTTTCATTATTTTCCATAATAAAAATAATTTATATGTAATGCTAACCCGGGTGTCATATGTATTCTAATAGGTCTGTCTCTTCTACAAATATTTTCATGGCTTCTGCTCCGACGAACTTAGGTCACTGGTGCTTCCTCCAGAAGAATTTACTCGGGCAACCAGACTGGCAACAAGGTCCCTCCCTTTTACAGTTAAACCGACCAAATGCAGCCGACAATTCTACTCCAACAGCTTCTTTTCTCGCAGTTCTCACCCGTGGAACTCCCTTCCGTATACTTGCTTTCCTGACGGCTACAACCTCCAGGAATTTAAATGCAATGTCGATTCCAATTTCTTATCCACTTGACTCCAGTCCTTTCCTCGTCCTTTCTACATCACCCCGTGTTCTTTTCCATTCTCACTCTACCTTCGCAACTGTCATCACACCTGTGTTCCTATCCTTCTCTTGCCCTTTGTCTGACACCCACCTTTATCTGGTAGTAAAGAGGAAGTGCTGTTTGGGTGAAGAGAGTGGCTGCAGAAAGACCAAGTGTCTGGCAATAGAATTCTGCAGCATGTCACACAAGCAGCAGAACCCAGTCATGGCTGTCAGACAATTTCTGCGATCATATCCCACCTCAAATCTGGCTACCTAACTTCTCTGACTGCAAACCCCTGAATTTTTATATGCGGAATGGAGTTGAAAGAGAGACCAACAAAACATCTTGTAACACCAAAGATAAATTGAAGGCAAGGATTATCGCAGTATTCACCAACTTAAGCAAATGAACGCCCAGAAGGGTGCAGAGATTTCGCAGACGTTTGGAGGCCGTGGATCTTTTATTGAATAAGTTTTTACTCTTCAGTACTTCAAATCATTTTTCGTATAATTTTGATAAATATATCTGTTAAAATGAGATGTTAGTGTTATTTTTATTTTTATCTAAATAAATTTATTTATAATAATTTATCCATCGAACCTTGTATATCCTCATTCATTAAAACATGGTCTAAAGACTGTCATTGCCCAGTGTTGGCCACAGTGTTCACTTTTGTAATCTAAATGCCCACTATCCCTGACATTGCGCACTTTCATCAATGAATAAAATATACCTTAAAACTATATTTTTAACACACACACACACATATATATATATATATATATATATATATATATATATATATATGACTCTTTTACTCATTAATATATTTTCTCTTATCTTTGTGTGTGTATATGTATATATTACTTCAAAATTTATTTCCCGTGGATACTAGTATTTGAGCAGAAGTTCAATTTTTTTAAGTGTGTGTATTTCATTTATCGCTATATATATATATGTGTGTGTGTGTGTGTGTGTGTGTGTGTGTGTGTGTGTGTTCTCAGGTCGAGTGTATCTGCAGCAGAGACAAAATGAATATAAATGAAACTGCAGTTTTCCTCTTGTCTCTTTTCTGTTCACACACACACACACACACACACACACACACACACACACACACACATATATATATATATATATGATAAAAACGATCAAAATATTCTCATCCTGATCAAAAATCTCTTACAACAGATAAATTTGATCATTGCTCAGGTTTTGAGATATGGATTGAATCGAAAACATTCTTGTATATATATATATATATATATATATATATATATATATAAGAAGTAATAGATATATAAGAAGTAATAGATATATATGTATACCTTTGTATGTCTTTGAGTGTAACTATTTATGTAGCCCCCATCTTGTCATTTGTCTGTCAAATCTCCGTTTTCTCCCTCTTCGGGCTATCTCATTTTCTTTACCCCTTCCATTCACTTTCACCTTTTTCTTTCTCTCACTCTCTCAACCACACACAAGCATATATATATATACATATATATATATACACACAAAGTGACTCTTCTAAAAATAACTACAACTACCAAAAATATAAGACCTGCCCACTTAATGGCTAGTGTATGTCTGAAAGTATTTTTTTATAGAGCTTGCATCCATTCGAATGATGATGATGTTAAATTCTATAATAGACCAACTGCAAATAAGTAGAAATACCGTTTCAATAACCATATGCCGTTGTTAAACAACAGTAAATACAGCAAAATCACCGCTTCATTCATATATTATTGTAAATGAAAAAACTACAACAACCCACTTACTACCTGGAATATCATCGTTAAAACCAAATCTTATAATGGAAAACAGACAGTGACTTAGGTCTTTTAGAAAAACATGTTAGCATAAATCATATGAATAGTTTTAACAAAAATCGAATGAATGATCACTTGCTGCTATAGAAAAAATACTTACTTAAATTCTTAGAACCTAATTGATTCATCTCTGCTCTGAAAGTGTATCGTAATGTAAACAAATGTAAATAGACAATGTTACGGAAAGTTCAGTAGATTTACGAACTGGATTAATAATGGGATTAAGTAGATTTTCAAAGATGAATATTTACGAGATATTAAAATTTTATGTTTATAATGTTTGATTCGGTTTCGTGTACTGTTAAATCATTCGTGGTCGAGTGGTTAAGACGTATCAAATCAATTGATGGCTTCCCGTATGTTGTTAGGAGTTGCAGGTTTGAATCCTGCCGAATGACACATTTTCCTAACAATTTTTTTAAAATATTCAGGCCGGTTGACTTATACATATAAATGTACTGTTTAATTAAAAACAGAACATCGACTCAAATACGAGTATCTATTAGAAATAAGCTTCAAACAAATTAAATATGTCGGTTGTAAATCTCTTTCGTAAATATATAGCTACATAAATATATATGATAAAATATATTTTTACGGTATGACATATTTATGGGTTAAGGTGCTCAGTATCATGGATGGAACGTATGCAAGTATAAAAGTGGACATTGAACTCAACACCCAAACGCTGTCTGTTTTATACTCAACGCAATCGTCAGCCATATACGTTGTGTTTATGCTCGACTATTAATTCAAGCAACAGTAAATACAGCAAAAGCACCGTTTCATCCATATATTATTGTAAATTAAAAAACTACAACAACCCAATTATTGCCTGGAATATCATCGTTAAAACCAAATCTTATAATGAAAAATAAACCCAGTGATGTATTGTGGGTAGTCTGTTGCATTGCTCTAACGGTTACTTGGGTGTGCAGCAATGTTTATAATTTGAATTATTCTAGGGTCTATTGAGTGGAAATAATTGTGAGTCTGGATGCACTTTTCTTGGCTAATTGTAGATAATGTTGTTTATTAACTTTAAAAATTTTATTATTGTTTTTTTATTTTTTATTGTTGATTGTTACTATTACTTGTGTTTACGTTGGCATTCAGTCTTTGTTAATTTGTTTATTATTTACTAAGGAAAACATTATATATATATATATATATATATATATATATATATATATATATATATATATATATATATATAAGTAGAAAATACCTAGTGAGCTAGCCAGACATACCTAGGTTTCACCTAAACGGGTCGTCAGGGAAAGCTGACCAGCTTTCCCTGACGATCCGTTTAGGTGAAACCTAAGTAGGTCTATCTGGCTCACTCGGTATTTTGTACTTATTACGACTACCCAAGTATTGAGCGCTTTTTGTTAGTTGATTGCACGTGTCGGGTTTTTTTCATTGGACTACGTGCTGACTCGGTCGGAACACTTTTGACTGATGTTCATGTACTTAGCTCTTCCTTTTTTTTAAACTGTTTTTCCCTTCTTCGTAAATTCGTGGAAGAGTTTTCGACACGAGTATCGTTATAATCACACACACACGCACACACACACACACACATATATATATATATATATATATATATATATATGAGTGATAGAACATACAACATATGTGTATGTGCATGTAATTTGGTCTGAAGATTGCATGTGTAATTAAACTGGCTGCCACCATGTTGTGTTGATTCCTATGCCAAAACTGTCTATATCTGCAAACGTTTTAAGCGTTCTACCTCCATGAATATAGCAAATTTTAAACACATATATATGTATGTGTGTGTTTGTGTGTGGATATAATTTGTCATGTACGTTTCTTATTCTCTTCTTTTCTACCTTTCTAATCCATTTTCTTTACGAACATCTATTTATCTCATCTTCTTCTGTCTCTGTCTACTAGGATGTGTTTTTTAACACAGTTAAAAATTAAAAGCGAGTAATTAAAAGCTGATACCAAAGAAAATATTGATTTTTTTTTAATACATACAAAAGAAAGTGATGGTGGCTTTAATTATACATCTAAGCCCCCGTCAAATTTTAAATCACAGTCTGGTGAGGCGGGCAGGTGCAGGAAGAAAAAAGGTTCGACATTTGATGCCTACTTCTACTGAGAATTTCTAGCATTCAAATGTCTGTATCTGAAGAAAACAGTTCAGGTGAGAAACTTTTCAACTGTCAATTCACACAGGTGATCTTCCAGATTTGTAAAATGAAAAGAGACAAAACACGCTCAAATGTGTTTCATCTCTTTTTTATAAAACTAAAAAAGAGAAACATTTCGACAACCCAGTTATTCAATTCTGTGAAAAAAAAAGTTAATTTTGTATTTCGGTATTTCGGATCCACATATCACATTGTTTCATATAAATTGAATATTTTGAGATCGCGACGATTTCTGCTTTAACCGACGTTTTCAGTCGTATTTAAAATAAATGAATATATATATATATATATATATATATATATATATAAACTTATTTATAAATGGAACTTTGTCTGTGTGTCAGTGCGTGTATGTATCCTTTACCTATAGCCTCCGATACGGCTGAACTGATTTTCTTGTAAATTTACACGGTTGTACTATAAGCGTCTGCGAGTGTTCTTAGCTAGGTTTTGTGTCGAGGTACCCTCGATAAATGTCGAAAATCGATAATCGAAAAAATAGGGTTATAGAAGGAGTGGTCCGATTTTAATCAAATTAAATAGACAAAGACACAAGACGATTTTTTCGATTATCGATTTTCGATATTTATCGGGGGTACCTCGACACAAAACCTAGCTAAGAACACTCGCAGACGCTTATAGTACAACTGTGTAAATTTTTAAGAAAATCGGTTCGGCCGTTTCGGAGTCTATAGGTAACGGATACACACACACACACACACACACACACACACACACACACACAGACAAAGTTCCATTTATAAATAAGTTTAGATATAAAAGAAAGAAGTGATGTGACTAGTAAAAGATTGATAGAAGTTAACAAAATTCGTTTTTGTTTACAAAGCAAATCTGCAACTTGCAAAGCAAATAGGACAATAAGTAATAAATTCTTTAGAATAATCGTTACTAAATGAAATCAAAATGGTTGGATCATTCTCTTACACTGGTGATATATTTTGAATTATTTTTAAATAACTTATTTCTTCTTCTTTTTTTTTTTTAGTTATTCCACTTGCTGGTCTAATTTTAAAACGTTTCACTTCCTACTACTTAGAAATACAAGCGCTTAGATCTATTTTTAGCCAATGATAGCAAATTAAAGCATCTGTCTTTCCAAGAGAGTCAATTTGTTTTTGTTTTTTTCTCTTTTCCATTTTCTTTTTGCAGACATCGCTGAATATTCTTAAATTGTAACTCATCTAAGTAATGACCGAATGCAAGATTACTTAACTTAAACAATAATAATATAACTGGTATTTACAATGTGACGTGAAAGACACAAACTTACAATGCAGATTAAAAAAGTGAATGTATTTTCAAGGAAAATACCTTCTGAAATTGGCTTCATGCGAACGGCTATCTCATGGAGAATGTGGCTGTTTTTCAATTGTTTTTTTGTTTGTCCTTTTTGCTTTTATTTTATTTTATTTTATTTTAGCGTTGTTTTTTATTAAAAATAGTTTTTCTTGTTTATTTACTTGTTCTCTTTTTTCCTCCTTGTGTTCAGCATTCTCCGCCAAGTTTCCTATTAGTTCAGGTCTCTGGAACGCAAAATTTACTTATTTCAGTTGAAATATTTCATATCTGTTCGTCTTGACATTTATTAATTTTTGTCTTTTGTTTCTTTATTTTCCCTTTTTGTTATCAAATAAATGTTGTCTTGTCAAAATACGAACAGAAACAAAACTGGAATTCAATGTGAATAACCAGCCTACATATCTCGGTGTTTTACAGTTTAATTATTAGAAAATAAATTCAAATAAAGATCCTGAAATGATTTCTTTTTTTTTTTATTTGATAAAAATATTTTTATATTAAAAAAATAAATTGTTTTGTTTTAACAGGAAAAGTTAAAGAAAATGAAATATTTACATAATTTTGACATCGAAGTTTTAAATGGGTATTAAGTTATTTTGTTACATTTGAAATCATTGCATCATTTTCTCTTTCATTACATATACAAGGTATGTCAAAAAATTGTGACAAACCCAAACTTTAAGCTTTCCCCGTTGATATTATCCCCACCTCAAGTTTACTATTCACTATTCTTATATATATATATATATATATATATATATATATAAACTTATTTATAAATGGAACTCTGTGTGTGTGTGTGTGTGTGTGTGTGTGTGTGTGTCCGTTACCTATAGACTCCGAAACGAGAGAACCGATTTTCTTGAAAATTTACACAATTGTACTATAAGCGTCTGCGAGTGTTCTTAGCTAGGTTTTGTGTTGAGGTACCCCCGATCAATATCGAAAATCGATAATCGAAAACATCGGGTTATTGAAGGAGTGGTCCGATTTAATCAAATTTCATACACTAATAGACAAAAACATAAGAAACGATATTCAGAAGTTTCAAGGTTGCAGTTCTTACAATAGTGCAGAAAATTTGATATCGATACCAGGAAATCAAAGTTTGACTTACATCCATTCATTTTTCTTTCAGTCTACTCTTTCGCTTTAACTGGAAAAAACTATTGCTTTTTAGTCTTTCGTGCCAACGTCCAAAGAGTCAGAGCTCTAAGACCATGGATTAGTTTTAAAGCTTTCATTACACCCGAGCAACCCCGGGCTATACTGCTAGTATATATATATATATATATATATATATATATATATATATATATATATATATATATATATATATATATATACGCTCTTCGGCACCTAACGGTGGTGTAAGGGTTGGCAGGCTTGTCTCGCTTGAATCATTACAATTGAATGGTGAGTTCGATCCTCACTGGGCGTCCCTTGCTTTCGACCGTGTGTCACGTCTAAGCTACGCTTAGAAAATCACCTTCCTCCTGGTGAGGGGTTGGGCGCAGGACTAACAACCCTTTCCCATAAAAAACAGTTTGGTACGGAAACAGCAAAAATGCTGCCCCTACATACCATTTGCTGTAACGGGTGATGATTTTTTTTTTAACTGACTGCAACGAAGTTGTGTACATAAAGGCACTAGAGATAGCCAAAGAGTTGATTCAGCACAACCAAGTTTTAAAACCAACACACACAAAACCAGCCCAGTTTACTCAAAGAGCCTCAGTACCATTCTATACTACTAAAAGCGATGCAAAACCTCTTAATGTACGCAAATATAAATCTCAATATGAAACTAATATTATAACCCTCAGCAGATGAAACTGATATCGAACATCCCTTTGCCTGTTCTATAAATACTTCCATGGCTTCTGCTCCAACGAACTTAAGTCACTGGTGTCTCTGTAACAGGTGTTTACTCGTGCAACCAGACTGGCAAATGAGTTACCCATTCACAGTTAGATCAGCCAAATGCAGACGACAAGTCTACTCGATTCCATATTCTTGCTTTCCTGACGGCTACAACCTCCAGGAATTTAAATGCAATGTCAATACTCATCTCTTAACCTAGTTCCTTCTTCACCACCCTGTATATCCTTTCCTTTCTCTCCACCTTTACAACTGTCATCACACCTGTATTACCATCCTTCTCTTGCTTCTTTCTAACTGGTTCGTCTTTCTCTTCACTCTCTTCTACTTAATCTTTGTACTCTTATGTAGCCCCCTGCACATCAGTGGCGTTACCGCCTTGCTCGGGGTGATACGATTAAAAACACCTAATAGATTGCATTTTACATTTTTTTTACTCACTCACACAGCAGTGTAGTTGTATAAACTATAGTTTGACACTGTGGGTGTCAGTGAATACCAAATATTTCTGAACAAATATCTGCAGTAAGAATTAGCTAAAGAGCTTAGTAAACTCCATAGTTTTCTGAGATTAGTAGAAACCTAAGAACCGGTCTACACAGTGTCAGTCAGTCAGTCAGTTAAGTACCATACGTGATACACGCTTTGGGCCATCATGTCTCTTTTGAGACATGACTGACTGAGCAGAAGATTTTCCCGCAATAGGTTGCCATTACTTTCTACGGTAGACTGGTTGCCAACCAAGGCTATAGAGCCCAATGTTCTCTTATTTGACCCATAGCTGGAGGGAAGAGATGGATTAATACCTTTTCCAAGTGTATTTGTGCGTAAGTGAATGCAAGGAATTCAACTGGAATTCGAACTCGGTTCTCCGATATCTACTGCACCACAACAACTAGCATGGCATACATAAAGTTTACTCATATATTGATTTGCTTACATTTTTAAGGCATTTACAGGTTATTTAGTTTGTAAGAATTTTTGGGTGGTAATAATAATTTACTGATACCAATTCTACTAATTAAATAACAGCTGATGGGAAGGAAGAGGGAGGAGAGGTGGAGTCATGCTTTTCCCAAGGGTATTTTCGCGTAAGTGAATATAACGAACCCGACTGGAATTGGAACTCGGCTGTCCGATTTCCAATTCAGAGCTGTTATCCATTACAACGCCCACACATTCAAGCTTACATCACCTGGTATTCCAAAGCGGTCATCCTTCTAGAGACTAACCAGACTCGACGTGGCTTAACCGGTGTTCCAGCGTGATATGCCTGCAAGTAATGTAATATGTCCGCTTGTAAAAGAGTAACAAAAAATTAATAGCTTTTCTATTTTTTATCACTTTTGTTATTAAGTATCTCACATTGTGAAATACATTTCTGTTATTGTATATAGTCTCATTACCGTTTGTATCAGTCAGTTGTGCCATCCGTGATACACGCATGGGCGATCATGTCTCGAGAGAGACATGACTGACTGAGCAGAAGATTATCCCGCAGTAGGTTGCCATTGCTTTCTGCGGTAGACTGGTTGCCATTGCTTTCTGTGGTAGACTGGTTGCCATTGCTTTCTGTGGTAGACTGGTTGCCACGAAGGCTACAGAACCCAATCTGTCCTGTTATTTAACCCTTAACTGGAGGGAAGTGATGATTAATATCTCTCCCAAGGGTATTTGTGCGTAAGTGAAAGCAAGGAATTCAATTGTAATTCGAACTCGGCTACCCGATTTGTCTTTCCGAGGCGATATCCACTGCACCACAACGCACATTCGCAACGTTTGTATAACTTTCATTAATAACTTACTCTATAAATAAAATACTTTTTTATCATTTCTCTCCAAACAAGGTTACTATACTATTAAGACTTCTCGTCGAGTAGTTTCTTTTCTCGCACTTCCTGCATGTGAAGCTACCTTCTGTTTGCTTGTTTCTCTTATAGCTGCAATCTTCAAAAAATTGAATGCAACGTCAGTTGCCATCTTCTATCTTCCTGAATTCCACTTATTTTCTTCTTTTTCTTTTTATCCTTTCTTCAATACCTCCGGTAACCAGTTTTCTCCCTCATTGTAACCCTGGTGCTCTATTCTAGCTTTTCCTTATCTATATTAACGATCTCCCTGGTGCTCTATTCTAGGTCCTACGCTTCCTGGGGCAAGAAGTGGCTTGTCAACTTCAATTCATCTAAGACCAAGCTTTTGTCTGTCAACCATTACAGGCAACCTCTCCTGCCTCCCATAAGCATGGACCAAGTGATTCTCCCTGAGAGTAATGCACTACGCCTCCTCGGACTTACCCTGTCCTCAGACCACAAATGGAACCACCATATTGAATCCATAGCAAAATCTACTGCTAAGAAGGTTGGGTCACTATGTCGATCCAGGATGTTTTTTCCACCTGAATCCATCCTGCATATATACAAGTCAACCATCCGTCCGTGCATGGAGTACTGCTGCCATTTATGGTCAGGTGCCCCTGCCGTTCTCCTCAGTGTTCTTGACAAGCTTCAAAGGAGAGTCTGTAATGTGATAGGTACTGATCTGGCGACTCGACTGCAGCCACTTCCCCATCGTCGAAATGTGGCCTCCCTTTGTCTGTTCTATAAATACTTTCATGGCTTCTGCTCGGACGAGCTTAAGTCACTGATGCCTCCTCAACAGGTGATTACTCGTGCAACCAGACTGGCAACTGGTTCCCACCCATTCACAGTCAGGTTAGCCAAATGCAGACGACAATTCTACTCCTGCAGCTTCCTCTCTCGCACTTCGCGCCTGTGGAACTCGCTCCCGTATTCTTGCTTTCCTGACGGCTACAACCTCCAGAAATTTAAATACAAAGTCAATACACATCTACTAACCACTGGACTCTAGCTCTCTCCCCTCCCCTGTATAACCTTCCCTTTCTCTCCACCTATGTATCTGTCATCGCACCTGCTTTCTCAGCTTTCTATTGTTCCTTTCTAACTAGTTTGTACTCCTCACTCTTTTCTAATTAATCCTTTTACATTTATGTAACCCCCTGCACATCAGTGGCGTTTCCGCCTTGCTCGGGGTGAAATGATAAAAAAAAAAATAAAAAAAAAAATAAACGATCTCCCTGATGCTCTATTCTAGGTTCTACGCTTTTCCTTATCTATATTAACGATCTCCCTGATGTAATAAGGTCCCAAGTGGGCATATATGCTGACGACACTACGGTTTACTCTCGTCGCGATCAAAAATCTACTGAGGCTGGTGGACTGGGGCAAGAAATAGCTCGTAAATTTTAATGCTTCCAAAACGAAGCTGCTATCTAATAACCACCATAGATAATCGTTCGTCCCGCCCATTAAAATGGATCAGGCTTCTCTCTCTGAAAGCGAAACACTGCGCCTCCTCAGGTTAACTCTCAGACCAGACCTCAAGTGGAATAACTATATAGAATCCATAGCTAAATCCGTTGCTAAGAAAGTCGGTTCTCTGTGCAGGGCCAGGAAGTTTTTCCCGTCCCAAACAATCCTGCACATATACAAGTTTACCATTCACCCATGCATTGAGTATTGCTGCCATATCTGGTTTGGTGCTCCTGCTATCCACTTAGGTGTCCTTGACCGAATCCAACGGAGAATCTGTAATGTGATCGATCCCGACTTGGCAGCTACGACGCAGTGTGGCTTTCCTGTGTCTCTTATACAAATACTTTCATGGCTTCTGCTCCGATGAACTTAGCTCACTGGTACCCCCTATATACGAATTTCCTCGAGTCACAAGATTATCAACAGTAAAACCTAGCTGATAATGATAAAATGTTAACTGAACATTATATTTTTTTTTTATAATCGTGTCGCCCCAAGCATGGAATTTTACTGTGAAACCAATAAATTGTAAACGAAAATTCTACTCCATCAGCTTCTTTTCTCGCACTTCCCGCCTGTGGAATTCTCTTCCGCATACTTGCTTTCCTGACAGTTACAATCTCCAAGAATTTAAATGTAAAGTCAATAGTCATCTCCTGTCTCACTAACATACATCCTCTCTCTTTCTCATACTTTTCTACAGCCACCCCACTCTCATCAGTACTCTCTTCTCTCTCCTACTTTCTTTCTTACACGCCCTGCAACCTCTCACTCCTCATAATATTTCTCCTCGTTCACTCCACTCTCATCAGTAATCTCTTCCCTCTCCTACTCTCTTCCTGACACCCCTTCAACCTCTCACTCCTCAACATTCCTCCTATGTAACGCTCTGCACAACAGTGGCAGTAAAATGCCTTGCTTGGGGCGACACGATTATAAAAAAAATATAATGTTCAGTTAACATTTTCTCATTACAATACTTGTTATGACGTGTATACATTTTTTTTTTTTTTTTTAATCATCTCACCCCAAGCAAGGCATTCCACTGCCACTATTGCGCATGGGGCTACATAGGGGAAGGTAAAGAGAAGGAGTGGATAGACATAGGGAATGTCAGGAGAAAGGTGATAGATGAGTAAGGATAGCGAGGATGAGTGTCGGGCAGATGGGAAGAGTGTTTGATAGAATGGGAGCAGGTTAGTGTGTTAGGTGTCTATTGACCTTACATTTAAACTCCTGGAGATTGTAGCCGTCGGGGAAGCAATCGTTTGGAAGAGAATTCCACAGTCGGGAAGTGCGAGGAAAGAAACTGTTGGAGTAGAAGTTACGGCTGCATTTTATCGATTTCACTGTAAAAGGGTGGGATCTAGTTGCTAATCTAGTATCTCGTGCAAATTCGTATTTAGGGGGCACCAGTGATCTAAGTTCATCGGAGCAGAAGCCGTGAAAGTATTTATAAAAGAGACACAGCGAAGCCACGTCTCGCCGGTGGGAGAGAGACTGCAGGCGGTCTGCCAAGTCGGTATCTATCACATTACAGACCCTCCTCTGAACCTTATCGAGAAGCCCGAGGAGAACAACAGGGGCACCCGACCAGATATGGCAGCAGTATTCAATGCACGGGCGGATGGTAGATTTGTAAATGTGCAGGATAGATTTAGACAGAAAAAACTTCCGGGCCCTACACAAAGAACCGACTTTCATAGCAGCGGATTTAGCAATGGATTCGATATAGTCATTCCATTTGAGGTCCGCTGAAAGTGTGAGACCAAGGAGGCGTAGTGTTTTACTCTCTGGGAGGCAAGCCTGGTCCATGCTAATGGGAGGTAGGTGAGATTGTCGATGATGGTTAATTGACAGTAGCTTCGTTTTAGAAGCATTAAAATTTTTAGAAAATACTGTATTTTTCATTTATGTTTTTAATCATTTCACCCCCAAACAAGGCAATAAAGCTACTAAGACGCAAGGGATACTAAGTGTTACAGAACATGATAAAAAAAAGCAATGTTAAGGAGCGATAACAGTAAAAGAACATTAATTAATAAGACAGGAAATAATTATTGACGTTGCATGTAAATTTTTGATGGTCAAAGTTAACTGGGAAGCAAGGCGCCAGAAGAGAGTTCCTTGTGGTTAGCCATTTCAACTGTAAATTTTTGAGACCTAATGGACAATCTGGTACGATGTTTAAATTCATATGGTCTCGGTACAATAGAGGAAAGTTTATCAAATAATTACAGTGAAAGTTATTCATAGAAAAGGCACAGGAAAGCTAAGTTCTGAAAGGGGCTGAAAATGAGATGCCAGGTTACATTGCAGATTTTTCTTTAGATTTTATCGAAAATATCTAGACAGATAACAATATCGCCAGATCAGATGTGGCAGCAATATTCAAAGCAAGGGTGAATGGTAAGCTCATAAATATCTAAGATAGATACCGGCGAGAAAAATTGTCTAGCACGGCACAGGGAATCAACTTTCTTAGCAACGAAGCAAACAACTGATTCAATATAAACTTTCCACTTCCTATCAGCAGAAAGCGTCATCATGTATTTTTTTAATCATTTCTCTACAAGCAAAGCAATAAAGTCACTAGAGACACAAGGAGTTTCTGAGTGTCAGAGAATATGAGAAAAACAAAACATTATTAAGAAGAGATAAGAATAAAAGAACAGGGATTAAGAAAACAGAATATAACGATTAAAAACGCATTTGAATTGGAAAGCAAGAAGCCCGAATATAGAAGAAACTGATAGCATAGAAATTATTGTTGCAGCCATCCATTTCAAATCTAAAATTAATGAGACCTTACCGCCAATCTAGTCCTGCGCTTGAATTCATAGATTCTAGGTACCAAAGAGAAAATTTCATCAGAAAAATTACCATGAAAAATAGCTTTCAATTCTCTATATGTATACATGGAGATTTATTTTTATTCTGTCTAGAAAAAGATTACAAAGTTGCATTCTCAGTTCTTCCTGATTTCTAGTGCATTATATTTATACACTATTAAAAATAAAAATAAAAAACTAGAAACCAACCCTTGATAGTATTAATTATGAATACAACCAAAATGTACTGCCCGTATTTGGAAAATAAAAAGATGTCTACTTTTGGCAACTTTTATACCGTATACATGACATTTAGTGTAATAGTATAACAAAAAATGAGCTTTGAAAATGGCTAACAGTTTAACAGAAAGCGCCCGGAAACAAAAAACATTTGAAAAATTTTTACATTCATTAGGTCTAGAAAAGAAAACAGTTGTATGTATACAAGAAAAAACAATAACAACCTTAACAAAAGTAACTTGTCAGTCTTTAAGAGGGGTTGCTGCCAAAATGTACAACCAGACTTTTTATGTTATGTTTTTTAGGGTAGATTTTTTTACCTTATTACCTATGAGTGACCATAACTACCAGCCAAGATTAGAGATCTCGGTTTACCCTGATATTGTAACCTACAGATATATACTACCGGCCATAATTATTAGGCCACCCCAGTGTTAAAAAAAATTATGTATTTCATACAATTTTTTAGTATTTTTTGCCAAGTGAATAATTGTAAATGAAAATAGAATGGTACTTTTGTTAATACTGCATAATAACATGTGCATCAAATGAATTTATAAATATTTAATAATTACCTATATTGCAGTTTCATCAAGGAAAGAACAAAAAAATTTAGGGTGATTCGGTCGAGTTCATCTTTGCTTCCTTGCCTTGTAAAATTTTGCAAAGTAATAATAACAAAGGAACCTCTCTATTTTCATTTAGAATTATCCACTTGGCAATGAATACTAAAATAGTATAAAATACATCATTTCTTTTTAAAAAAAACTGGGGTTGCCTAATAATTATGGCCGGTAGTGTATATTCATGTTTTTTCCAATAGAATTAATGTGAATGTGAATGTTGAAGAAAAGGCCCGAATTTGAACATGCTGCAGAAAAGGCTCGAATTTGAATTCGGCTCGCTAATTTACCCTTCCATATCAAAAGCTGTTTGGTCACCCATCCAAAATACCGAGGGCTAAAAATTAAACAATCTGAATGACGATTTATGTCTGATGATCGTATCCTTCTTATACATATGCTCTACATAAATAAAATATATAAAGTTGAAAATAATTTAACTTGAAGTAACAGAATCACACGTAAATTTCAAAAATTAATTTCTGTAAACATTCTTATAGGTCACCGTATTCAAAATCTAATACAATATTGATTAAACAAGCAGTTTATTAACTTTTTCAATATTTTCAACTTTCGTCTTCAAATTGTAATAAAATAAACGCTTCTTAGCATGTCTCATATAGTTCATTAGAATGATTAATTATCATAAACTCTCATTGGATAAATTATTTTCAAATTATAAGTATTCACACTTCAAGTGTTACCGAAATTAGTCAAATATTTCATAAGCCGACGAACTATAACTGTGAGTTAGCAATTAAAATTATGAAATCCAATATAAAAAGTAACGTAATTCACTGAGTCATTGTATCAGTAACGATAGATTCATTTAACATCTGGGTAAACTGTTCATGTTCATAGTGATTAGATATGACATTTAGCTAACCTCTCCACTCAAGTAGGCCGTGACATGTGATACGTAACACGAGATCTTTTTATAAGTGAGGGGGCCATTTTATATGAGTTGTCTATACGTATACATATGGGTCAAGGATAAAATTTGCCTTGTCTCTGCGACAACCTTTGTCTTCTTTATTAGTATGCCATATCAATGGGACAATGGTTAACACACCAGTCTTACATGTCACTGAATACGCAAAGGTTCCCTAATAGTATGACCTTTTGTTGTACTAATCCATGCATAGTAAATATTAGTATTGTCTTTAGATTACAACACTTGAAATCTGTTCAAATTCATTTTAAGCTCTCACAAAGAATTTGAGCCACAGTAATAAAAACGTATTGAAAAATATTAAAATATGGCAAAATATATTTTGAGGGAATCAAGAGAAATCGTTTTACAATATAAAAGAAAATATATACTGCAAAAAAGGAATTTATTTAGATTCATTCAAATTATTTTTCTTGTCATATTTCTTATACAAGTTATCTCCTAGCAACCAAAATAGTGTTTAATATTTTCGTTATAAATTCTCAAGAACAAAAATAAATGTATAAATTCACTTTCGTCTCATGATTAAGTTTTATTACAATTCTAATAATCGCTTTTTAAAGCAATAAACATTGCCAAGAGAGTGAAGGAAGTTAAAAAAAATCAGTGTCATGGTAAAAAAAAACATTCCATTCCTCTTGACATTTCATTTTTTTTTTTTTTTTGTGGACACTGAGGTTCATGTTTGATAGATTCTGATAAAAAGAACAAACAGTGGGATACTAGTTCATATAATTGACGACTATTTCTTATATTGCTGATACACCCATAGATTTTTCATCTATTCATCAACCATGAAATTAATATTAACGTAACAGAATTTAGGATTTCACGTTTTTTGTTGTTGTTCTTATAGTGTGTGTGTGTGTGTGTGTGTGTGTGTGTGTGTGTGTGTGTGTGTGTGTGTGTGTGTGTGTTTTATTGTGCCAATAGCACAATCATCGAAAATAGATGCAACTTTAGTGATAATGATATTTATAGTGATAGGCATCCATAATCTCTTTATTGGTTTCTTTACTTAGCGAGAGATTTTTAAAAAATAGTCCATTTTTGCGAGACGCAAGGAGAACGAAGTTAGCTGCTAGATTCTACAATTTGGTATTTAGACATTCTACATCGCGCTAACCCCCAACCAAAGAAATTAAAATAATACTGCACGAAATTTTCATTTCAACAAAGGTAAACATCCAATGTCATAAATAATTAAAGCCACGTACCTTTTTGATGCATACAGGCATAATTATATGTGTTTCTTGATGACAACAGTGTAATATATTTCTGTGACCTGACAGAAATATGATTGACATCAAAAGCAGGGCCGAGAGAAGTGGGATTACACTAAAAGCAGCCGGCTTCAAAGGCAATAGTCGGTAACAATGATTGACAGCTGTGCCCAGCCATAGATAACACAATTAAGCGAAGACCCGAGAAGGTAAACATGCGTTGAAATTTCAGCTTATATGAGTTCGTGGTTTTCAGGTCGAAATCAGAACACAGGGAGAAGATCGAAAACAACGCAGAGAAGATGGGAGAAGATAAGACAACTACCGCAAGACAACGACTCCGGACAACTCCTTCGTATGTGCCTGATTCCATCTGACTAACAAACCACACAACCGTCACCAACGAACAATAAGCATATAAGTTTATATTTTTATATTCTGTGTTCTCGTTTGTCGGCAAAGACGATTTTGGTTCCCAGAAGCAGCAGAGGCAGTATATAACAGCAGTGATTTCGATGGGTCCCTTGATCTCTTGACATTTGTTGAATTAGATATTTGCCGAAGAAAGCTAATTTTGTCAGATCAAATTCAAGATACTACCGGAGACCAATCTAACAAGCAGTAGTCTGTGTGTGTGTGTGTGTGTGTGTGTGTGTGTGTGTGTGTGTGTGTGTGTGTGTGTGTGTGTGTGTGTGTGTGGTTCACTTACCAAAACTAAACGCTAGAAATCCTCACCTATAGAACATATGGGCAGATGATTCGACTCTATCACAATATCTCCGACCTTCAAATAAAGTTCAACATATCTTTTAACCGTTCGATTAAATGGTATCTATCTGCAGCAATTATATCTAACCAGTTCTCGGACGATCACCGATGTTAAGTAACATCAAATTTGGTCTATTTCTGAATGGGTGACCGTTGGAAATATCGGGTGCGCAAGTGGTGCAATGGATAATGGCTCGGAATTGTTAATTGAACGGCCGAATTTCAACTTCAGGTCACTTCATTTGTTATATACCCAAGCGACGAATGTTGCATAACCTGCAAACCAAAATGACAATCGTCTTAGCCAACTACCGATAACAACGAAAACGTATATATAAAAATATAATCTCATATTTTTATTCTCTTTGGTGATGGCTGTTTTGTGTAGAGGAGTAGTGAAAGGTAGGCACGCACATACGAGGGAGTTGATCGGCTGAAGTTATCTTCTTTTGCGTTCTCTCCGACTTCTCGGCTGCTCTCTCTCTCTCTCTCTCTCTCTCTCTCTCTCTCTCTCTCTCTCTCTCTCTGATCTCTGATCCGGATCCGATCTTATATAAGCTGAAATACCTCAACTTCCGCTTAATTACATCATTTTTGTCTAGGCCATTTGTTTATCATTTTCGCCTTATTATCATTATTGCATTTGGCCAACTGCCTCTGACGTCATTACATTACAAATATTTTCATGGCTTCTGCTCCGACGAACTTAAGTAACTGGTGCCCCTGCCACTAGAATTTATTCGTGCAACCAGACTGGCAACTGGGTCCCACCCACTTACAGATAATGGCTCGGAATTGTTAATTGAACGGCCGAGTTTCAACTTCAGGTTACTTACTAAGGTTTATAGGTTATACAAAAGCGTTTAATAAAGCATATTACAAAGAAATGTTGTGTCTACTAAGTAACCTTGACGTATTTGGAAAGGATATTAGAATATTCCAGAACTTGTACCGGTAAAAAAAACCCTGTATACGAATAGAAAATGAACTCAATAAATATATTTTTCTTAATCGTATCACCCCAAGCAAGGCGGCAACGCCACTGATGCGCAGGGGGCTACATAAGAGAAAAAAGATTAGATAGAAGGAGAGTAAAGAGAAAGACGAACCAGTTACAGGGAATGTCAGTGAAGGGAGCAAGAAAAGGATGGGAATACAGGTGTGATGACAGTTGCAAAGGTAGAGAGAAAGGAAAAGATGTACAGGGTGTTGTAGAAAGAACAGGAGTCAAGTGGTTAAGAGATGAGAATTGACCTTGCATTTAAATTCCTGGAGGTTGTAGCCGTCAGGAAAGCAAGAATAAAGAAGCGAGTTCCACAGACGTGAAGTGTGGGAAAAGAATCTGCAGGAGTAGAATTGTCGTCTGCATTTGGTTGATCTATCTGTGAATGGGTGAGACCCAGTTGCCAGTCTGCTTGCACAATAAACATCTGTTGCAGAGGCACCAGTGACTCAAGCTTGTTGGAACAGAAGCCATGTAAGTATTTATTAAACAGACAAAGGAAAACCACTTCTCGTTGGTGGGAAAGTGGCTGTAGTCGAGTATTGACATTGCATTTACATTCCTGGAGGTTGTAGCTGTCAGGAAAGCAAGACAAGAATAGAAAGGATGAAAGACAAGGATGTATATACACGACTGATTTATTCAATCTATACAGTGAGGTCATTCTACGAGAATTAGAAGCATGATTTATTATTGGTGACCACAATTTTAACAACATAAGATATGAAGAGGATGCAGAAAGACAGAAAGGAAATTACAAGAACTGCTACAGGATGTAGTGAAAGAAAATGAAAAGAAATGAGCAAACACCAATTGCAAGAACATAGAATTGTCAACAAAAGAAACGTCCTAACATGCAAATTACAAATTGGATATACCAAAATGAAGTTAGTTCCACAATTTAAATATCTGGGAAGTGTTTTTACAGGGAACTGAAAGTGTGACACCGAAATTAGAAGATGCATTGATAAAGTGAAAGATACCCTCCGATAGCTAAACAAAGTATGAAATAAAATTTTGTTAGAGACAAAGAAAAGAGCACTGAACTCTTATGTAATGTTTTTCCTCCTTTAATGGACTATCTCTGTACGGATGGGTTAGAAACTTGGGACAATAGAATTGTGACCTGGGAAAATTTGACACTCACATGACATAAGGAAAATTTGACACTCACATGACATAAGGAAAATTTGACACTCACATAACATAAGAAAAATTTGACACTCACATAACATAAGGAAAATTTGACACTCACATAACATAAGGAAAATTTGACATTCACATAACATAAGGAAAATTTGACACTCACATAACATAAGGAAAATTTGACACTCACATAACATAAGGAAAATTTGACACTCACATAACATAAGGAAAATTTGACACTCACATAACATAAGGAAAATTTGACATTCACATAACATAAGGAAAATTTGACACTCACATAACATAAGGAAAATTTGACACTCACATAACTTAAGGAAAATTTGACACTCACATAACTTAAGGAAAATTTGACACTCACATAACATAAGGAAAATTTGACATTCACATAACATAAGGAAGATAAAATATTGTTATTGGAATCCTATATTTAATTACTCTGTTAATAAATGTGCAACTGTAAAAACCGGCATGGAAGCTGCTTTCGTGAAACTACAATCTTGTTGATTCTGTTCAGCCACTACAACCCACAGGAATTACTTCTGGCTATATCAGAGCGAGAGGTACGATTGTAACTGACATCTCGTTGTCACCGCTTGTAATAAATGTGTGTACTCAAAGAGGCGAAGTCGCTATTTGCTGATAAAATGAGACACCATAGCTTCTCACAAATTCGATTGTTGAAACTACTGGCGTCTCTATAAGAGTGTACAGAACAAGATAAAATTCTCAGCCCCTCTTTGCAATCAATTTAAAGTGTTGTTATCTATCGCAGTTAGCGTTTTGCCAACCATAGTTTCTGGTATCATTTTAAAACTAGATCCCCACAAAGCTTGCAGATTCGACAGTATCCCTGAAATTATCCTCAAGAAATGTGCTCCTGAACCGGCTCCTGTTATCTTTAAACTTTACAATAAATGCCTCGCTATTTCTTGCATTCCACCTTGTCAGAAGTTCTCCTTTGAAGTTCCTGTCGTTAAGAACACTGGTAAACTAGCTGGCCCCACAAATTATAGTCTTATTAGTCTTTTATCTCCTTTGGGAAAGGTATTAATCTGTCTCTTCCCTCCAGTTATGGGTTAAATAACAGGACAGATTGGGTTTTGTAGCCTTGATCGGCAACCAGTCTACCGCAGAAAGCAATGGCAACCTACTGCGAGATAATCTTCTGTCCAGTCAGTCATGTCTCTTTCGAGACATGATCGCCCAAGCGTGTATCACGTATGGCACTTAACTGACTGACCTCCTATTGGCAAAATATTAGAGGCTCTAATCAACGCCGAATTAGTTATTACTGCACGCAAACTTATACCGTTTCTCCACGTTTATCACCGATATGTTAAGAGTTATCACTGAATTCGTGTACCACGCTTTATTTAGATAAGAACGATGAAGCTCGGGCTCTGACCCTATATATTTCATGAACATGGTTTGGCATGCTTGCCTTCTCCAAAACCTCAAACCTACGGTGCCTATAAACGAATATTTAGCCTAACAGCTATCTGTTAGTGTAACGAAGTCTGTGATGAATGGACAAGCTTCTAGACCTAAGCTGTTTCTGATTTTCATCAATTATTTTTTCGATGTTAGATTTTTATTGTGGGAACCTACCTGTAAATGGACTCTTCCACACCTTTGTAATATGGCTACCAACTCTGAGTAAGGGACACAGACACTGAAGAGTCATTGAATAGTAGCCACAGAGTGAGTGAATGAGTGAGTCAAGACGCTGCGAGAGGAAGTACTCTCCAGTCCACGTTTAACTTTGTACTACGTTTACTGAGAATGTACTAATTAACCTTATATCCGAGTCCGTGTTATCATTCTATGGCACTTCGGTCATAACACTGGCGACAAAGAATACTCGAGCCAGAAAGAAGAACCTCTGCCTAAAATATTCCACAAGAACGTTTACGCCATAACACTGGCGACGAAGAATACTCGAACCACAAAGGGAAACCTATACCTAAAATATTCCACAAGAACGTTTACGCCATAACACTGGCGACGAAGAATACTCGAACCACAAAGGGAAACCTATACCTAAAATATTCCACAAGAACGTTTACGCCATAACACTGGCGACGAAGAATACTCGAACCACAAAGGGAAACCTATACCTAAAATATTCCACAAGAACGTTTACGCCATAACACTGGCGACGAAGAATACTCGAACCACAAAGGGAAACCTATACCTAAAAAAATTCCACAAGAACGTTTACGCCATAACACTGGCGACGAAGAATACTCGAACCACAAAGGGAAACCTATACCTAAAATATTCCACAAGAACGTTTACGCCATAACACTGGCGACGAAGAATACTCGAACCACAAAGGGAAACCTATACCTAAAAAATTCCACAAGAACGTTTACGCCATAACACTGGCGACGAAGAATACTCGAACCACAAAGGGAAACCTATACCTAAAAAAATTCCACAAGAACGTTTACGCCATAACACTGGCGACAAAGAATACTTGAACCAGAAAGAAGAACCTCTACCTAAAAGATTCTACAAAAAAGATTACGCCATAACACTGAATAGTCAAACCACAAATAGTCGAATCACAAAAAGAAATCTCAGATTTTCACGAAAAAAAGGGTACGACTACAAAAGTTGTACGTTGAATACAACCTTTTACAAAAGCGGACACACCAAGCGAATAAAGAGGCAAAGCAAAAACGAATTCGGACGTCGGATATATTAGAAAGAAGGGAAAAGCATGAAAAATTAAAAATTTCTCGAGCCAATTTTTTTTTTTTTTTTTTTTTTGTGAAACTAACAACTCAAAAATACTTACTAAGGAAAACTGTAAATAATTTTTTTCTTCCCCTCGTTGCTATAATCAAAAGCATTTCATTGTTCTTCGCTTCCCTCGACCACACAAGAAAAAAAGGAAGAAAAAATATATTTCCTATTTTGCAGCATGGCTGTTTATACAATTTTTTTTTCTCTTTTTTAGAGAAAAAATTTTAGCACCCAGAATGTATTGGTAAAAGAAAAAAAGATTTTTTTATCACAAATCAGAGCTGAAAAGTATTAAGGAAAAGAATTACTTTTCATTTTCATCCCCACACTTATAGAAGAGAAATTGTCTTTTTTTTCTCTCTGAAAACACGTATTTGAAGACAGTATGGAGGGATTTCCCTGAAAACACGTATTTGAAGACAGTATGGAGGGATTTCCCTGAAAACACGTATTTGAAGACAGTATGGAGGGATTTCCCTGAAAACACGTATTTGAAGACAGTATGGAGGGATTTCCCCTGAAAACACGTATTTGAAGACAGTATGGAGGGATTTCCCCTGAAAACACGTATTTGAAGACAGTATGGAGGGATTTCCCTGAAAACACGTATTTGAAGACAGTATGGAGGGATTTCCCTGAAAACACGTATTTGAAGACAGTATGGAGGGATTTCCCCTGAAAACACGTATTTGAAGACAGTATGGAGGGATTTCCCCTGAAAACACGTATTTGAAGACAGTATGGAGGGATTTCCCTGAAAACACGTATTTGAAGACAGTATGGAGGGATTTCCCTGAAAACACGTATTTGAAGACAGTATGGAGGGATTCCCCTGAAAACACGTATTTGAAGACAGTATGGAGGGATTCCCCTGAAAACACGTATTTGAAGACAGTATGGAGGGATTCCCCTGAAAACACGTATTTGAAGACAGTATGGAGGGATTCTTTCCTTCCCCGAAAACACGTATTTGAAGACAGTATGGAGGGATTCCACCTGAAAACACGTATTTGAAGACAGTATGGAGGGATTTCCCTGAAAACACGTATTTGAAGACAGTATGGAGGGATTTCCCTGAAAACACGTATTTGAAGACAGTATGGAGGGATTCCCCTGAAAACACGTATTTGAAGACAGTATGGAGGGATTCCCCTGAAAACACGTATTTGAAGACAGTATGGAGGGATTTCCCTGAAAACACGTATTTGAAGACAGTATGGAGGGATTCCCCTGAAAACACGTATTTGAAGACAGTATGGAGGGATTTCCCTGAAAATACGTATTTGAAGACAGTATGGAGGGATTTCCCTGAAAACACGTATTTGAAGACAGTATGGAGGGATTTCCCTGAAAACATGTATTTGAAGACAGTATGGAGGAATTTAAATCAATCATTGTTCAGATGATGAAGGCACAACTTGATCATCAACAGAATACTGAGGAACGTATGTTACAGCAGCAACAGAAAATGGAAGGCAACTACATCAGTAACAAATGTTGGAAGAAAAATTGCTCCTTCAGCAAAAAGAACAGCAACAACAGCAGCAGCAGAGCGAGCAACAACAGCTTTTCGTTGAATTCCAAAAACAAGAAGAAGAATTACTTCTAAAAACATTAAGTAAAAAGGAATTTAGTGAAAACAACACTACATTTTCTCACAACACAATTTGGAATTCGATAGAAATATTCAATTATCTTCCTGGCAAAGATAAAACATTTGAAGCTTTCTATAGAAGATATGAAGATCTTTTTACGGTAGACTGTCAGGATTGGACGAATGCTAAAAAGTTCGCCTTCTTTTGAGAAAGTTGGGAACAGCGGAACATAGTAAGTTTGTCGATTACATTCTTCCGAAAAAAACAAATGAATTAGGGTTCGATGAGGCAAAAAAACTTTTGTCTGAGTTATTTAGCCCTAATAAAACACTATTGCACAAAATATGGAAGTGTTTCAACTTGTCAAAACGGGATAACGAGGATTATCTTACATTTGCCTCCATTGTAAATAAGCACTGTGACGAGTTTCGTTTGGCAGAATTGTCAGCCGACGATTTCAAATGTTTAATATTTGCCCAAGGTTTAGTCTCCGCAAATAAGTCGGAAATAAGACGAAGAGTTCTATCAAGACTAGAAAGCGAACCAGGTATCACACTGCAAAAACTGGCTGAAGATTGCCAGCGTGTAATCAGTGTTAAAAGCGATTCCAAAAACATCGAGGGATCAGGCATATCGTATGTTAAAAGAATTAAGTACAAGCCAAAAAATTACTAGCCTGGAAAAGATAGAAAAAACAAAGAGTATGCCCATTCACAATCTAAAAGTAGACGACCCTTACAGAAACGAAATTTACCCACAAGTCCATGTGGACGTTGTGGTGGACACCATTGGGCGGCATACTGCTTCTACCGAAACAAGACATGTAATAATTGTGGCAAAATTGGCCACAAATGGGTACAGTGTAGAAACAGAAGGAACAACAGAAACAGTTAAACAAACTAGATCAAATGAAAAAGTAGATAAAAAGCTATGAAAATATGTCGTAGTCAACAAAACAGTTAAGCTGCAACTAGATTTTGGCTCGGATCTCTCAATCATTAATCTTCATACTTGGAGAAATTAAAAAAACAACGATGGAAAATGCAAACAAAACAGCTCGTGCAGTAACAGGAGACAAAATCAAATTTGAATGTGAGCTAACGCTGCCTGTGACACTAAATGGCACCACAAAGAAACTAAAAGTTTTTGTCCATAAAAACTGAGAATTTGTTTGGAACGGATTGGATGAAGTGGTTTAAGTTGTGGGACCAACCAATTAACAATTTTTGCCAAAAGGTTGAAAATATCACAACGGATGCCCAAGACTTGAAAAACGAATTAAAAAAAATTTTCTGAGGTTTTCTCGGCGGGGTTAGGAAAATGTACTAAGACAAAAGCCAGAAAGAAAACGTTCAACCCGTTTTCAAGCGAAAAAGAAATGTAAAAAACATGAACGAGCTACGCGCTCCACTGAATGAATTGTTAAAAAAAGAAAAAAATTGGAACTGGACAACTGAGTGTCTGTCAGCTTTTGAAAAAAAATAAAAACTGTATTAACATCAGAACTATTTCTGACTCACTTCAACATATTAAATGGACAAGCAGAAAGGTGCGTGGACACGCTTAAAAGAACTTAAAGGAACTTCTACCGACATAGCAAGCATTACAGTAGTTTTTACAAGTTTATCGCATAACGCCGAACCCGAATAAACCACCAACTAGCTCACTGACAGAAACCATGTTTGCCAAAAAGATGAGATCCGTGTTTGACAAATTAATTCCCAAAAAGTCAAAAATACGTAAGACCGAAAAATTACCAAAAAAACGATTTCTCCCAGGTTAGAAAATTTTTCTTTAAAAGTTTCCAAAAGAATATGCCGTACTGGTAGGAGGGCACGATCACTAGAAAGATCGGCGATATTGTGTATATAATACAGGGAGCAAGAAATGCCCACAAAAAACACATTAATCAAATTAAAAAACGGCATGAAATGGATTCTAACAGCACACAGGAAGAAGTGGAAGAACCCATCTAGATCATTTACGATACATTTGGCCTTGAACCCCCGCAACATAAGCCCAAACAACGAAAGTCGGAGAAAAGGAGGAAATTTACCGAGCCTTTAACAATCAATCCAAAAAAAAAAGTTATTAAATTTCACGAAAATGATAAACCCTTTTACAGAGTAAAAGGCTTGGGAGTGGGTTATTGTGGGAACCTACCTACAAATGGACTCTTCCACATCTTTATAATATGGCTACCAACTCTGAGTGAGGGATACAAATACTGATGAGTCACTGAGTAGTAGCCACAGAGTGAGTGAGTGAGTGAGTGAGTGAGTGAGTGAGTGAGTCAAGACGCTGCGAGAGGAAGTAATCTCCAGTCCACGTTTACCTTTGTACTACGTTTACCGAGAATATACTATTCTACCTTATATCCGAATCCGTGTTATCTTTCTATGGCACTTCGGTCATAACAATTTTCTTAACTAGGTATCTACGCAGATGAAACAACTATTTACTCCTGTCTTAATAGCAAGTCGAACGGATCCGACACGGTAGAACTGGCAACAGCTTACGAAAAGATCTGATTAACAGGGCGAGGAATTTCCTGTTAAATGTAACGCCTTCGAAACAAAACTGCTTTCATTTAATCATCACCGAGAAACGATTCTCTCCGCTATCAGTATGGCTGATGCTAAATCCCAGGAGTTCTTAAATGCAACGTCAATCGCGACCTTCCTGAATCCTGTTTCGTTGTTGCCTTTTGCCTCATTTCTTCCAACTAAACTCATTTTCATTCACTCCCAGTAGTCCGTGACACCTTTACGGCCTCCTGGTCTCAAAATTATGTTGCGTGCGCTAACTGGCCGTAGGTTACACCTGAGTCTGCAGCTGTTCACTTCCGTTCCGCCCCAGATGATCGAAGACGTCAAAGGATCAGTCGAAAATCTTTCACTTCCCCTACTACGTTGTGATTTCTAATCTCAGAGGAAATTACGGATCTGCGAAAAAAAAAAGAACGGTTGTCTTCATACTGCCTTCTCAAGAAGTGAAATCAAGAGGTGGTTGGGTGCACATACAAAAATAAGAGGAAATGGGCAAGAACAAAAAGAAACAGCACGGCAGTAATTAAGGCCAGTCTATGTGGACTACTGATTATATTGTAATTCTCTGTACATCAAGAGAGAGAACAATAAAAATAAAATAAAAAAAATAAGAACTAAAAATAAAATACATTCCAACTTTTTCAGTGCCCACAAAATACTGCTGCTATGTCTGTTTCTAGCGTGTGGAAGAGACAGAGGGGGAGAGGGAGAGAGAGGGATAGAGAGTGAGAATTTTCCTGCGTCTTTCACTTCACGCGTTCTTCGTTTGTCTGACGTACCTCTGCTGACGACTTGATTTTCAAATTCGTTGTTTTTTGTTGAAACCGTTTGAATATGAAACGGGGTGGGGAAGACATTCTAATGTCTTCCCATTAAAATATAACGTCAACTTCGTTTGCCTGGTTCAGCTCAATCGCACACAATACCCGCCATGCCGGCGCAACTTCGTTGACGTTATATATTCACCTAACAGCGTTAATAACAATTACATTCTTACGTGGGTGGTTTTTTTCAAAATTTTACCGATAATTTTACGATTCGGTCGATCGTTTCCTTTCTTCCTCCGAGAGAGAAAATCATGGAATAACAGACAAACAAGGAAGAACGAAACAGAATTATCTCCCCATCTGTGTTTTTTTAATAAAATCGTTATCATCAAAAATGATATCTCGTAAATGCCATGTGTTTTGCCTCTCTACTTCTCCCGACCACCCCAGCGTTTATTCCCCACCTCTCTCTCTCCTATTGTTTTCAGAAAAAGATTTTGATGAATAATGAACTTCTGCTAGATTTGTTTTCATTTTTTAAAGATCTTTTTTAAAATAATATAATTTTACAGTTTTAAATCTTGTAAAATTCTGTATTAATTTGTAGAGGTTAGGTGATATTATTATAAAGTAAAAACTGTACTTACTAATCATACCTGCAAAAGCTTACTACAATTCAGCGACACCAAGTATTTTTCAAAAAAAGTAACTAAAATTCAATAAAATTACTAAGTCTATTTTCCTACATTTTTAAGATTAACGGATATATATATATATATATATATATATATATATATGTACGGTTAGACATATATATATATATATATATATATATGTTAGACATATATATATATATATATATATATATATATATGTCTAACATATATATATATATATGTCTAACCGTACATATATATATATATATATATATATATATATATATGTCTAACCGTACTGATGATCTTTGCTCTCTCTCTCTCTCTCTCTCTATATATATATATATATATATATATATGTCTAACCGTACGGATATATATATATATATATATATATATATATATATATATCCGTACGGTTAGACATATATATATATATATATATATATATATATATATATATATATATATAGCACAGATCATCATCAGTACGGTTAGACATCCGTTTGTTTTTACCCAGGATTGAAACCCGACCGAACTGGCGTCAGTCTACGATTCTACCTTTGAGCTATGGGCGTTCGGTAGACTTTTAGCGCATGATGTATCATGCGCTAGTAATACTCTAATTCATTAAATGTCCTTTATTTAAAAATTACAAACATTAAGCTATCGATATATTTGACTTCATAAAAATAACACTCACTTCCATGTAAATGCGCTTTCCTGTGATATTTTAGATTGTAAGTAATATTTGTTTTAATGCAGATTAATTACACTTTAAATCAGTTAATCTTCCTAAAATAATGTTGCAGAAAAGTATATTATATTTTTGAAAGATTTTTTATGAAAGAGAATCATGTTGTGTTGACAAATTTGTCACTATGTTCAGTTTTAGAGATTTAAAAAAATCATTCCAATCAATTTAAATTTAGTTTAGTATTTTGCTTATTGGAAATATTAAATTTAATCTATTGTCATCATGAAAATTACGTTTCTTGAAATTTTCTTTTGTTTCGTTCTCACTTGTTCACTCACACATTCTCATACATAACCACAGACATAAATAATGATTGAGTATAATATTTTTTGAATTTTGTAAACTTTCGGTGAAAATAAGGTTTTCATTATGTTAAACCATTAGTGAGTTTCACTTAGGAAGATCCTACGGGTAAATATATTTTATTTTTGGAAAAGAAATAATATACTTTTCAAATGAATAAATCGCACGCAGCGACGTATGTTAATCACACTGTTATCAACGATAATATATCAAGATTTCAGTTTTTTAATGATAGAAAAAGCTTTTCTAAAGAAAAGAAAATACTTTTTCTTGATTTTTAAGGTACATTCTTACGCATATGGTTTTCTATAGTAAAAATTACTGAGGTAAAATTACATTGAATATTTTTAGTATTTTTTGTGTCGGTTGGTTTATTAAACATATATAATCCACTGTACATCTAGAAATCTATCTAAACTTATCTATAAATGGAACTTTGTCTGTGTGTGTGTATGTGTGTGTGTCCATTACCTATAGACTCCGAATCGGCTGAACCGATTTTCTTGAAAATTTACACAGTTGTACTATAAGCGTCTGCGAGTGTTCTTAGCTAGGTTTTGTGTCGAGGTATCCCCGATAAATATCGAAAATCGATAATCGAAAAAATCGGGTTATAGAAGGAGTGGTCCGATTTTAATCAAATTTCATACACTCATAGACAAAGACATAAGAAACGATATTCAGAAGTTTCAAGCTTGCAGTTCTTACAATGGTGCAGAAAATCGATAATATATATATATATATATAAAAGGCAAGATGTTTGCGTGTGTGTCTGTTTATCTGCCTGTATTTCTGTATTTTTTTCAGCCCTTTTATTTTAGCTTTTGCTTCGGGTTTGGCGCTAAGTAGGTATAATGGTAGTTCTTAGTCTCAGCCAAGATACCATTTACTCAGAGGACTTATTTGGCCTTCAAAATTCAGTTTCCGACGAAAAACACTTATTTGATATCGATACCAGGAAATTGAAATTTGACTTATATCCATTCATTTTTCTTTCGCTTTAACTGGAAACAACTATTGCTTTTTAGTCTTTCGTGCCAACGTCCAAAAAGTCTGAGCTCCAAGACCATGGATTAGTTTTAAAGCTTTCATTACACCCGAGCAACGCCGGGCTATACTGCTAGTTTTTGATAAAATCCAAAGAAAGTTATGTAATGTAATTGATCATGATCAGGCATTTTAATTTCAGTTACATTATCACCGACGGGATGTGGCTATGTATGATCGTATAAATGAAAGAAATTGTCATTTCTATAAATATTACCATGGCATCTGCTTTGACAATCTTTTTTCCTAGTGCTCCGAATATATGAATTTAAGCGTGCTACTAGATTGGCATTTAGGTCCCACATTTTTTACTGTTGAAATAGGTAAACGCAACCACCACTTCTACACCAGCAGTTTCGTTTCGCTCACTTCCCACCTGTGGAACTCCAATCCGTTTTTTTTTTTTTGCTTCCCTGATAACTACAATCTTCAAAACTTTAAATGCAAAGTGAATCGACACATTCCGATTGCTTCTAGCCAGGATTGAAACCAGATCGAATTGACATCAGTCGGCGATTCTACTTCTGAGCTATGAGCGCTCGGTAGAGGAGGGTGACTTCAGCGTGTTATATACAAAATAAACACACGCCAGTAGCCGACAGTGTTCGCTTTGTGATGCGCCATAGATCATGCGGCCCACGGGTAGTAAAAAACTGCCCATGCCTGGTCTGGAAGTTACTCTTGCGAGCACTCGTACACATTAACAAAGATGTTTTATCCACAGCTTTACACGCAGAAGCAACATTTTTTAATTGGAGTAGATAGACTAAACTATCGCCCGTTTCACACTCCACCCACGTCTATTGTACAGGTGTAGAGGCTCATCCCTTGTTCCCTGTTCAGGATGTGGTTTCCGGCTTTCTCTTTTCGATTCTTTTCACTTTTCTTTCTTTTTTTTTTTTCATTTTTTTTTTTCAATTGGAGTAGATAGACTAAACTATCGCCCGGTTCACAATCCACCCACGTTTATTGAACAGGTGTAGAGGCTCATCCCTTGTTTCCTATTTAGGATGTGGTTTCCTGCTTTCTCTTTTCCAATCTTTTCACTTTTCTTTTCTTTCTTTTTTTTTTTTCAATTTTTTTTTTCAATTGTAGTACATAGACTAAACTATCGCCCGGTTCACACTCCACTCACGTCTATTGTACAGGTGTAGAGGCTCATCCCCTGTTCCCTGTTCAGGATGTGGTTTCCTGCTTTCTCTTTTCCAATCTTTTCACTTTTCTTTTCTTTCTTTTTTTTTTCAATTTTTTTTTCAATTGGAGTAGATAGACTAAACTATCGCCCGGTTCACATTCCACTCATGTCTATTGTACAGGTGTAGAGGCTCATCCCTTGTTCCCTGTTCAGGATGTGGTTTCCTGCTTTCTCTTTTCCAATCTTTTCACTTTTCTTTTCTTTCTTTTTTTTTTAAATCTTTTTTTTCAATTGGAGTAGATAGACTAAACTATCGCCCGGTTCACACTCCACCCACGTCTATTGTACAGGTGTAGAGGCTCATCCCCTGTTCCCTGTTCAGGATGTGGTTTCCTGCTTTCTCTTTTCCAATCTTTTCACTTTTCTTTTCTTTCTTTTTTTTCAATTTTTTTTTCAGTTGGAGTAGATAGACTAAACTATCGCCCGGTTCACACTCCACCCACGTCTATTGTACAGGTGTAGAGGTTCATCCCTTGTTCCCTGTTTAGGATGTGTTTTCTGGCTTTCTCTTTTCCAATTTTTTCACTCTCACGTAGCCCCATGCACATCAGTGGCGTTGCCGCCTTGCTCGGGATGATATGATTTTTTAAAAAAAGACATTCTCGATCGTCCTTTTGACACTCTATTATTTCTTTAAATATTGTGTTGAATTTCTTGTTTTTATTCTTTTCTGACTTTTTTATTCTTTTAATTTCATTCATTTAATTTCATTTTATTAGTTCCTTCTTCCTTCTTCCCATCTTCCTATTTTATATTTCTTTTTTGTTTTTCGTTTCGCGCGCAAATTCATGCAAACGGAAGTACACAGGGATTACAGTGATTTTTAAAAAATAAGTTTCTCTTTTTCTACATGCGATGTAATTAACACCAAAATAGTATTTTTTTTTCCTCATTTACAACCCCTTTCTACAGTCAACCGTCCAACTGTCGACTCTCCCGCGTATTTGTCTAGAGTCTATGGCCTGTCACGTGCTCAAATCGTGTTGCCTCCAACCTCGCCATTTGTTAACAGGATGATACTTACGTGAAGAAGAAAAATATGATTGATCGCTTCTTCATGTAACGCAGGTACGTGTCACTTTGTGAGTGAGGTGGCATTTTCGTAAGAAATCATGCTTTTATGGATTTTGTGCGAATTACATTGACTGGTTCGAAAAAGGATCATTTTTCTTATGCTTAATTTAAATGAATTTATTATTATTATTATTATTATTATTATTATTATTATTATTATGTCATTTTTCATCATATTTCGATTTCTGCTTTGGTCTCACTACCAACCAAGTCTGCGGGGAGACCTAAGGCAGGTAGTGGCGTGTTGTTATGGCTCCATTTCATGTTTTCCTATCTTCCCTATCACCCCCAGCATTACATAGATAACGTTTTCCTTAGTGTGTGGGCTGTACTTAATAAGACAATTTTTTGTATATCTCTTAAGCTGGGGTTTCCAGGGATTCTTTCAATGTGTTGTTTTGTTCCATTTTTTATCATTCCAAGTGCACCTACTATCACTGGCACAACTCTTGTTTTCAATTTCCACATTTTTCCTATTTCAATTTCCAGGTCTTTATATTTTGACAGTTTATTATTATTATTATTATTATTATTATTATTATTATTATTGGTAGAGGGAAATATATTTCTTTTTCACTGGGACAAAAAGGCAGAACATCTTTAATCATGGAATCTACTTTTATCACAGACCCGCATCAATAACATTGTATATAGTCTTGTATATGAGCGCATTAGGCCATTTTGTTGACGAAAAACATTTTGTGTTTGCGATTAGATAGCATTGGGAGAGTTTAGCTTTAACGATATTCATTCGAAATACTGTTTTTGGTTATATTGTGACAGCTGTGATATCAGTTCTTTTAATTTTTCAATTCTGATATTGATTGTAATATTGGAAATGGTAGAAGATAAGCAACATATTATGTATTTTTACTGAAAGAAATGTAAAATTATAACTTTAAAATTTATATTCAGATTATGGAGATGTTCTGTAAATGATGAATATCCGAACGTATCAAAAATGGTTTGCTATATATTTTTATATACTTTAGAACCCACATTCGAGATTTTATATATATATATATATATATATATATATATATATATATATATATACTTTCATTTCGATTGAGCACTCTAGAAAGGAAAATTTGAAAAAAACATTTATCACTTCGGCGATATATACATAACTCTTCATCAATGAATTGAGTTCTTTCGATGACTGGCGTATGTATACACCGCCTATATATAACACGCTAAAATAATTTCATATTATTAATTTACGTCACTATATATATATATATATATTAGTCATCCACATACAAGCCCGTTTCGCTGTATCACATCTCATCAGTGTGGCTAAACATATCTACTTGCTTCTGGCCGGGGACGAAACTCGACAGATTTGGTGTCAGTCGGAGTCTCTACTCCCTAAGCCATCGGCGCATGGGGTCCGAGAAGGGAAATTTTAACGTCTTGTATGTAAGCAGTGTATACAGACGCCAGTCACCGGGAGAACTCAATTCATTTCTGAAGAGTCACGCATATATATATATATATATATATATATATATATATATTTAGTATATCGAGGCAGCAAGTAATTTTCTAGACATATGCTTATATTTAATAGCATATGTCTAGAAAAAAATAATATATATATATATATATATATATATATATATATATATATATATATATATATACTCTCATTACGATTGAGTTCTCTAGACAGGAAAATTCAAATAAAAGACAGTTACCACTTCTGCGATTTATGCATAACTCTTCATGAATGAATTGAGTTCTTTCGGTGACTGGCGTGTGTATACACCGCTTATATATAACACGCTAAAATTTCCCTTCTCTGATTCCATGCGCCTAAGGCTTAGAATAAACGTAATAAAAATATTTTATGATCAATCAATAAAAATCCATGTACCTTCAGCCAGTACATTGTCTCCGAATCACTTCAACACTCAGTTCGACTTCGACTCCACAGAAGAAGGTTCATGGTAAGCCATGACAATCAAATCAATAAATTAATCAATGTGATACGACGCAGAAGAACATCGATGTTCTCAAAATATCAAAACCAACCGTTGAAAATAATTTGCACCAGCTTGGTCGCTTTGGTGCGTTACTTTTACATCAATTAAGAAAAAAAACCTACTAGACAGTATTTCTGTGCAGAGTAAATAATTTATATGAACCTGGAATACAAGGGGTCGAAGAACAAGCGAATAAAGAATCATTAACAGTACCAAAAATCGTTTTTTTCTCCTTTATTATATACTTCTTGCAGACAACTAACCTTGACTCTTCCATCTCTTCTTTTGATTTCTATATCCCGGGTTACCTTCCCCTCTTTAGGAAGAACTTCAATGTCCATATGCATAGTCTTGGAGTTTATGTTAGCAAATATCTCTCTCTAGCCAGGATGATCTCTCATAAATCTCCAGACCATTCCTACATGTGTCTCCGTTTCTCTCTACTAAGCTCGGTCAGCTATCTTTTCTTTCTCTGCCGCTGCCATTCCTCTCCTTAGTGTTCCGTACTAGACAACATCTCGAACCATATAGACAAGGCAATTTCCTCTCATCCTTTAGCTAATATGTGTTTGGTGACTTTAATGCCCATCACGCCAAGTGGCTGGGAAACTCTTACACAGATCTTGCTGGTGTCCATACCATGAACTTTTCAATCACTCAATCTCTCACGCAAGTGGTTGATTTAAAAAAAAGGGGTCGAAGAACAAGCGAATAAAGAATCATTAACAGTACCAAAAATCGGTTTTTGTCCTTTATTGTATACTTCTTGCAGACAACTAATGATTAATTTTAAAAAAAGGTTCAGATTCTAAGTAGATCAATTGACGGCAGCAATCAACAGAAAGCGTTCGTCTTGAATTAGTTAAGAGAAAGAATGTAATATTCAATCAGGATAACTCTAGACTGCGTGTTTCTTTGGTGGCGAAAAGGTTTACAATTTCGCTGGAGATTTTCACCCAGCCGATATATTCATCAGCAAATGCATGTATTCCTGTCTTAGGATAATCCAGAATCTATACTTCAGCGAATGCCGGACAATCTCTTCACAGATTAAGGAGAGACTGACATTAGAGAAATGTGGTTCTACAGAAGGATACTGACAACACCATGGACCGAACATGTTAGCAACAACAAAGATCGAGAGACAGTGGCAACAGAAAGTAAAACATATTCAACGCCAGTAAAATTCAGTTGAAATTTCTAGAGCATTTTTTTTTAATCATCTCACACCAAGCAAGGCATTCCACTGCCACTATTGCGCATGGGGCTACATAGGGGAAGGTAAAGAGAAGGAGTGGTTAGACATAGGGAATGTCAGGAGGAAGGTGACAGATGAGTAAGGATACCGAGGATGAGGGTTGGGCAGATGGGAAGTGTGTTTGATAGAATGGGAGCAGGTTAGTGTGTTAGGAGGTGTCTATTGACCTTACATTTAAACTCCTGGAGATTGTATCCGTCGGGGAAGCAATCGTGTGGAAGGGAATTCCACAGTCGGGAAGTGCGAGGAAAGAAACTGTTGGAGTAGAAGTTGCGGTTGCATTTGATCGGTTTCACTGTAAAAGGGTGGGATCTAGTTGCTAATCTAGTATCTCGTGCAAATTCGAAATATATATAATGAGGCAAGAGTACTTGGAAAACTTGATACTCTTAGGGTAGATAGAAGGCAAGCGGACCAGAGGAAAGCAACGTACAAACTACCTGGCGGAACAGTGTTTGGGAGATTTGTCCAAAAGACAAGAGTTATTAAGAGCTAGAGAGGACAGAAAAGTATGGAGAGCCATGAACGGGATATGGTACATAAGAGAAGAAGAGTTAAAAACAGAGCTCGCAGTATATTTGAAAATAAAAGACGGTGTGATATAACTCATATAGTTGTCAATATTCCAGAAATCTTACAAATATTCATGTAACTTTTTTTCATAACACGCACCATCTCCAATACACTATTTTAACCATTTTTGGTGGGGGCTATACATCTTCACCGATGATGTGCGTTGTGGGTATCGACTTGGAGCGACAAATTCCAGTTGAATTCCTTGCATTCAGTTACGCACAAATACCCTTGGGAAAGGTATTAATCCGTCTCTTTCCCCCAGTTATGGGTTAAATAACAGGACAGATTGAGTTCTATAGTCTTGGCTGGCAACCAGTCTACCACAGAAAACAATGGCAACCTACTGCGGGATAATCTTCTGCCCAGCCAGCCATGTCTATTTCGAGACATGATCGCCCAAAGCGTGTGTCGTTTAACTGACATCTTCACCTCCTAAATTCATACAAATGAAAAAGATTTTTTTGTTTATAGCATTTCATTACAAAAACATAACCTGATGTTCCTCTTTTGACTTCCGCCCTTCTCCCTCTCTTCCTCTCTTTCTCTCACACACACAGTTCCTCTCTATCTCTTACTCTCTCTTTCTGTCTTTCTCCCTCTCTCTCTAATTATGCTACATCATTTATTTTCCTCTTCTATCATTTACGTATTTCTCTCTGCCACTCATCCGCCATTTTTTATTATACAAAATGGTGTCCATGTCACAAAATTCTCTACTAAACCCTAAATGATTTTCCATTTTTATTTTACAATAAAACTCACCGCACCCCACCCCACCCCACCCATTTCTCTTTCCCCTATCCATCTCTCATCTCATCCCCTCTCAATCTCTCTCTCTCTCTCATCTGATCTCTCTCTCTCTCATCTGATCTCTCCCACCCTCTCTATCTCTCTCTCTTCTTTAAAAGTGTTTGTCTTACTTCCGAATTAATGAAAGAAGGTTCCGGTTACATACCGATTAATTGTGGTCCGTTTGGTCGACGGTAATTGGCGTGTCAGCGTTCCGGGATGTGTGATAAAACGCTGTGCCGGACGTTGGACATGATCGATTGTTTAGGGGTGAGATAGCCGATCACTGCGCTGACTGCCGATCGTCACGCCGACCCTTACTACCGTACATATCTCGTTACTGATTTAGAGTTTTGGTCATTTGATATCAATAAGAAACTGACTATTTACAAACGTTAAACAATGATAACGATCCAAAATAGGACAGAGTTACCAGTGAATTAAGCGCCAAGTCTTGACAACTTGAACAATCTCCGCAGTCATTTCGCCACTATGTTGCATAACACTGTGACGAATACAACCAGAATATTACATATCTGTGGTTCTATGTTACCAAAAACGTGAATGTCGTTCCAAAATAGAGAATTAAAGCTTGGATTTTTAAACAGAGAAATCAAAGAAGGTATTTCAAACTAAGATATTTAAATAGATAATTTAAAATAATCGGTAAATTTTCGTTTTAGGTACCTACGGTTTTGCCCCCTTCAAATTTATCCAAAATAGCATTATTTCGGTGCAAATGTATATGCTGAACTCAAATCAACAATTAGTTATTGAAGAAGATTACCTTACATAAAAAAACGAACTATATCTCGCACTTTTTCTCTCCCGTAACTCTCACGAAGTCATGTAATTAACTGCAGAATGACGTTCTATGTAGGCAGCAATTTTGGCCGAATTTCGTCCTTTACTGAAACTTCCGGCGATGTACTTCCTGTTTTGAGAGCAATAAGCGCATTACTTTAATTCCCGGAAGTACATCGCCGGAAGTATCAGTAAATGAAGAAAAATCGACAAAACATTCGATCACATGCGCAGTCCGTCATTCTGCAGTTAATTACATGACTTCGTGAGAGTTACGGGAGAGAAAAAGTGCTAGATATAGTTATAAGTTATAAGTTTCTTCAATAACTAACACTTTATTTGAGTTCAGCATATACATTTGCACAGAGATAATGCTATTTTAGATAAATTTGAAGGGGAAAAGCGATGGGATTTAAAACGAAAATTTACCAAATAATCTTTATCGCGATTATTTTTATTCTTAATTTATTTTATTGCTACTTTTTTATAATACTATGAGTATACTAACCCTACGATCGCTAACTGGAACTACCTCTTAATTTCTGTTGTTCCCGGGACCAACTTAACCAGGGGTTAGGGTCCCAGCTATGGACAAATAATAAACCCCCACCCAAACAAAAACAAAACACTATGAAAGTATAAAAATACATTTTGTAATAAAAATATCAGCATCATCTTTTTAATTAAAAAATTACAAACAATAATTATTTATAGTAAAATTACCAACAATACTTACATTGTAACAAATTGTAGCAACTTCACCCAAATCCGTTTAACCCTCTAGGGCCATTCGTATCATATTTGATACAGTATGAAAACAAGCCTTGAAAGAAATATTTTCCTGAAAAATTTTTTAAGAGAAATATTTTATAAATTTCAAATGAAAGCAGTACTGACTGCTCAGTCAATGAATACCAAATGTTTCCTTATAGGGAAATACCAAATGTTTCCTTATAGGGAAATACTGTATCAAATATGATACGAATGGCCCTAGAGGGTTAAGTAGTAATTAGTGGGGGATCTGTTTATTACTTCATAACAATATAGAACTGATCCCCCACTTTATGCCCAGTAGAAGCCTTAACCCTCTAGGGCCATTCGTATCATATTTGATACAGTATGAAAACAAGCCTTGAAAGAAATATTTTCCTGAAAAATTTTTTAAGAGAAATATTTTATAAATTTCAAATGAAAGCAGTACTGACTGCTCAGTCAATGAATACCAAATGTTTCCTTATAGGGAAATACCAAATGTTTCCTTATAGGGAAATACTGTATCAAATATGATACGAATGGCCCTAGAGGGTTAAGTAGTAATTAGTGGGGGATCTGTTTATTACTTCATAACAATATAGAACTGATCCCCCACTTTATGACAAGTAGAAGCCTTAATCATATTATTTTATTAACCCTCTAGGGCCATTCGTATCATATTTGATACAGTATGAAAACAAGCCTTCAAAGAAATATTTTCCTGAAAAATTTTTTAAGAGAAATATTTTATAAATTTCAAATGAAAGCAGTACTGACTGCTCAGTCAATGAATACCAAATGTTTCCTTATAGGGAAATACCAAATGTTTCCTTATAGGGAAATACTGTATCAAATATGATACGAATGGTCCTAGAGGGTTAAGTAGTAATTAGTGGGGGATCTGTTTATTACTTCATAACAATATAGAACTGATCCCCCACTTTATGACAAGTAGAAGCCTTAATCATATTATTTTATTAACCCTCTAGGGCCATTCGTACCATATTTGATACAGTATGAAAACAAGCCTTGAAAGAAATATTTTCCTGAAAAATTTTTTAAGAGAAATATTTTATAAATTTCAAATGAAAGCAGTACTGACTGCTCAGTCAATGAATACCAAATGTTTCCTTATAGGGAAATACCAAATGTTTCCTTATAGGGAAATACTGTATCAAATATGATACGAATGGTCCTAGAGGGTTAAGTAGTAATTAGTGGGGGATCTGTTTATTACTTCATAACAATATAGAACTGATCCCCCACTTTATGACAAGTAGAAGCCTTAATCATATTATTTTATTAACCCTCTAGGGCCATTCGTACCATATTTGATACAGTATGAAAACAAGCCTTGAAAGAAATATTTTCCTGAAAAATTTTTTAAGAGAAATATTTTATAAATTTCAAATGAAAGCAGTACTGACTGCTCAGTCAATGAATACCAAATGTTTCCTTATAGGGAAATACCAAATGTTTCCTTATAGGGAAATACTGTATCAAATATGATACGAATGGTCCTAGAGGGTTAAAATAATACCAAATAACAAACATAAAATAACTCTTTCATGGTATTAACCCATATAATATCCTACAATTTCTTAAATTAAACTGTCTTCTAAAATATAACTTCAGTAACGCATATCATTGCCTTTTAGTAATCATGTCCACACAAACGTGTTTGCACATAAGCTGAGTATATTCTAAATATCAATTGTGAAAGCAGAATAACATACTTTTAATTACTTCCAAGCTACGAAGATAATTAAAATTTGGCATTAAATGACTCATAAGGAAACGATGTGCCGTCAGACAGACAAAACAAAGCAACAATCGCTAAAAAACAAAAAATCAACTGCACAAACTCGGAAATAAAAAAGAAGCTTCATATTAATTTAACTCACGTCCCAAATCTCGAGCGCCCGTTTTTTATGGACGTCATTTTAAGCTTAGGAATTAAACGAATTACAAACCCACTTCGATTTTTGACTATTTTTTTTTTATTTACCTTTATTTTAATACTCTAAGTTATTTAACTAAACTAAATTGGAAAAAAATAATAATAAAATAACAGGAATAATGACGGTGATTTATCTAATAAATTTCAAAATTTCTTTAAAAAAAATTATTTAGCTCATTTGAGCGTTTTAAAAGTAAAATAATCAACACGCCTAAGATTTTCAAGCTAAATAATTCAATATTTAATTCAAAACCTAATTCAAATCCAATTTCTAAAAATTAATTTGAATATAATGAAGAAAAAGCAATTAACAAGAAAAGTTTTATGAAATATTGCGCACAGAAATTATTTATTTATTCAATTTCGCTTTGTTACTTTTCTTTCGGGTGCGCGTTGTCGTGGAGTGGATATCGGCTTGGAACGAGAAATCGGGGCGGGGGAATTCACTGCATTCACTTACGCGCAAATACCCCTGGGAAAGGTATTAATCCGTCTATTCCTTCCAGTTATGGGTTAAATAAAAGAACAGATTGGGTTCTATAGCCTTGCCTGGCAACCAGTCTACCGCAGAAAGCAATGGCGACCTACTGCGGGATAAATTTCTGCCCAGTCAGTCTCTTTCGAGACATGATCGCCCAAAGCGAGTATCACGTATGGCTCTTAACTGACTTTTCTTTCTTATTCTTATTCTTATTGTTAGTGATGTTTTTATTTTTATTTTTTTTTAATTATTCTTTTTTTTAAAACTTGATTAAAAGAATGCGTGGTTGTTAGCAAACCCTCAAGCCAACATGTAAATTACAAATCGGAAATGTTAAAAGTGTAAAATTTAAATATCTGGAAACTGATTTATCAGAAGACTAAAAGTGTGACACTGAAATCCAAAGACGTATTTGGATAGTGAAAAGTCCCTTCCAAAAGATAAGAAAAAGTATAAAGAAAAGAAAACATTCATTAGAAAGAAAGGAAATCGTACTGATGCTATGTAATATCAATTCATAATCAATTCATATGACTGTGAATACTGGACAATCTCGCTGAGTAATAATAAACGTCAAACAGCAAAAAAGTGGTTCTACAGTATGATGATGTGAATACCATGGACCAAACAACGACCAAGTTTGAAAGAAAATGAAAACAATAAGGTGATTTATACTTAACATTAAAAAGAGACAGATAAAACTTCGAGATAATGATGGAAGAGATACTCACAGGAGATATTGAAGCAAGAGAGACAGAGGAAAACAGCGTATAACATACCTAGCGAACATAAGTAAATGTATGACAGTGTAAAGTTTCGGAGAGATAACAAAAACGCCAAATTTTTTAAGGGCCTCAACGAACAGGATATTGTGGACAGCCATGTTCGCCAACATCATGAAAAGACAAGATACATAGAAGAATAGAATTAAACCTAGTCTTTTCTCGGTTTTACTTTCTTTGAAAACCCTTGTTTGTTTTCATAAAGTTTTATCAATACCTTGTCACATGAAATGATACGATTTCCGTCCCTTCGCCATTGTCAATTACAAATATCATTAACATCTTGAACAGTCTTGTGAATAAAACCAAAACTCAACTCATTAAACACAATTCTATTGAACTAGAAATTATATCGATGCTGAGGATATTATTTTCCATTTGTCTATATTTCTGAGATGAGGTAGTATTTACAGTATTTACATTATTGTTCTCATCTTTCTTGCCATTTCGACGACGTTTCGGCCGTTGTACGCTCCAGCTTTCTTCGGGTGCTGGGAATTTCTAACCGAACCCTTTATTACAATCACTGGGGTATATCATCCTCATTCCTTGCGTTAAATCACGATTGGGCGTCATGAGTTATCTCCCTCTAACCCTGCAAAACCAGGCTACAGTAGTGGTGAACAAGTAACTTGCAGGGTTAGAGGGAGATAACTCATACTTCCAATCGAGGCTATACGCAAAGAATGAGGATGATATACCCCAGTGATTGTAATAAAGAGTTCGTTTCGGAATTCCTAGCATCTGAAGAAGGCCGGAGCGTACAACGGCCGAAACGTCGTACAAATGGCAACAAAGATGAGTACAATAGTCCGAATAATCTAAATACTATATTATTTTCCTTTTTTTTTTCTTTTTTTTTTTTCTTTTTTTTTTTTGTAATTCGAAAAATGTGGATATTTGTGTACGGAAAAATCACTTTCATGGACTTTTAAGTGCAGCTCCAAAATATAAAAGCAAGGTTAATTTCCAAACGAACTTTACACAATATCGAAAATATATTTGTTTGTTTTTTTTTTATGTAAAGGACTGTGTACATTTAAGCACCAAGCAAAGAAATATAACGACATCCTAGGTCTTTATTTACAGGAGACAGGATATTTCCTGCGTGCATATGTCTGTTTGATTTGCTTTAGTTTATCTCTAGGTTGATTTTTCACTTTTTTAAAAATATTATAAAATCTCACTTACCGAAAGTTGTGTATGGACCTATTAAGTACTGATACAAAATATTAGATCAAATACTTCAATGGTTTTTGAGCGTTTGGCATCAAAGATCGCAGACAAAAATATACTGAAAATTCCTCGTTTTTGCAAGATTTGGCTTGAATATTAGTGAGAAAACCAAATAATTTTAGTATTTAAATCAAGGAATGTCATTTTATTTTATAAAAATGATAATAATTAAAGAAATGATGACTAATCTTGAAATTGAAAATCTGCACCCCCCCCCCCATTTTCAGTATCTGCTTTAAAATCATTATGAATTAAGCAGTGATATTTGAATACCTTATATGATTTTTTCTGTTATAAGTGAAAATATAACAAACAAACAAACAAATAAGGAAAAACAAACACTATTTTAATAGTGCTTAATATATAGAGTCAAATTGCTCCATATAAGAGCCCTTACACAAAAATGCTGGTCTCAATTTCTGACTCAAAACTTTGGCTATAATATGTTGATGCCTTGCTTCAAAACCGTATACAGTTTGCAAAGTTCCTGTTGTTAACTTGACTGCCCATTCCATGCCTTAGGAATGTGGGGGCAAATTTGGCAAGTCAAGCTTGGTTCCATTTAACAATGATTCCTGAAGTTCAGATTCAGTAAAACCTTCCGTCATTGGTGGTTCAAAAATGCCACAATGATAAATCAATCAATTGTGTCCAGTGTGTGGCATTAAAATTAATGGTTATTATTCTTTTTAACCTTTTCTTGGTTGACTCCCCACTCCTGAAAGAATATAAAATCTATTTATTGATTCATTTGAAAACTTCCAGTCTCTACTATAATAATTATGGTAAAATTAGATAAAATCTTTAAAATGATTTTATAAATTGCAATAAATAATTGAGCTATTGATATATAAATAAATATTTAATTACCTAATGGCCAAAACTCTTTTTAAAGCTTCTTTTCTTACTTCAACTTCATCAGATTTGACTATGGAGTATAGGTTTTAAGACAGTAAACAAAATGCACTTCCTTGTATATTTCTTAAAGTGATCTGTTGGATTTCATGAGGCTGCTTCTTGATCTTCTGGATCATATTAAAAATGTGCACTCGATGATTTTGGAACTTATTATTTCTTTTAATTTCAAACCAACAAGTGGCATACGCATTTACAATAAAACTTATTAAACTGTGGAGTTTTGTTGTGAGCTTTTGTGGGTATGTGCCACGACTCAATAAACGCATAAGCCTGATGGCCAAAGTTAACCACCTTTCCTGGTTTAAAGGACCAATTTTCCAGGAGGCATATCTAGAGTCAACCTTACCTCTAGAAATATCCAATGTGTATTCATACAGAAGTCTTTGGTCACAACTAAGATCATGTATTTCATCAATTTTCAAAACTGAATGCAGAGGAGTGCTAATAGTGGAAAATGATGTTTGTGGTAAATCATTTGAGCATAATTTCCCCAGAGGAACACTGAATGCTGGAGGGCCTTTTGTGCAACCATCTATGTTTTTGAAAAGAGCTCTGAAAGGTAGTTCATTATGGTGCAAATAGCAACAATTGCATGAAGATTTTTTTTTCTAAAATTGCAACCATTCCACCTTCACAGCCTGTGCTGTCATTAGTGTTGTCAATAAGGATAGCCTTGATAGTGTTCTCATTGTTGAATTCATGCAAAACATCCACTACTTGCCCTGCATGAACAACACATGTTGCACCACTATTAGGGAGAACTCTATGTATCAGATAATGACTTTCATGTGGTGCCTTCTTTGTAAAAGTTAAACGGCGTTCTGGTTCCTTAGTTTTTCATAGTTTTCTGTCCATTTTCCTCCACAATTTCCTCATACAGCAATGTGTCCTTATTCATTCTCCCATCAACTGCAATACATATAAGGTTTTCCACACTTTCATCATGTTTTTGTTGGGCAGTTGTTTTCACTTTAGACTTTGCCCTATCAACTTTGCATTTATCGATATCTTTCATATTAATATTTGGTATAAGAAGGCCCATAGCCTTCAAATCCAAGAGCAAGGCATTGACAAGGCTGGCTCTAAGAATAGAAGATATGTCCCCACTAACTAACTTGAAAGCATAACTTGGAAATTATAAGGGCCTTTTGGATGTTTCCTTGGCTGCAAATATTCTTCTTCTGGTTTTTCACTTGGAGGATGAGTAGGAAGGGGAAGAAACATTAGCCTGAACATTTGATGTTGAAGCTGCTGGTGATTAAACTAAGTTTTTTCTTAACCTCTCTCTTTCCCTTTTACTTTTTTTATAGCACTTTTTAAATCAACAGGTCCAAGCTGGAAAGTGCCCTTAGACCCTAATTTGCCCCTCTGATCCTTTTAGTTATTCACGATCCTGAAATACCTAAAAAAAAAATATATGTACTATCAGAAATGAAATTCCACAAATATTTTAAAAATAAATTTGATAAAATTTGAAATAAATACATTAAATTAAAAGAAATGTTTACTTACTTTAAAGTAGTGTTACTTCCGAGATTAGCGCGTAAACAGGCTTTTTAATAAATAAATATTAACTGTAAAAATATAAACAAATTAGAATAATTATAAAAGTTAATTTTTCATTAAAATAAGACTTAACTATTAAAAAAATACAAGAGATATTCGTGATAATTAAAAGCGTAAAAGAGTAAACAAAGTCAAAACAATCGTTTAGGTGGGGGGTAATTTCAACAGGTGAAGACCGTAAGAATAACAATAAATAAAACGGCATACGTAAATAGTTATTTGTATATTAAACTAAATATCATAGTGTTTTTATTTCTTTTTAATTTTGATGTTTTCATTTAATTTCTTAAGAAAAAAAGAATACTTAACTTAAAATATCTATTATTAAGCGTATTGTATTTTTTTTTCTTATTGTTGAAACTTGGGTTTTATTTGAAGCGACACATGTTTCCGTTTACACCTCTATCGCGATAAAAATCCCAATTTATTTCGTCTTTAAGTTTAAATACTCAAATAAATACAAAGTTTTGAAGAAAAAAATTTCTTGTGGTAACTCTTGACATTATTTTGAAACTTTCTTCAAGTGCGATTTTTTACAGTTCCAAAATCGACCTACCCTAATATATATATATATATATATATATATATATATATATATATATATTTTCCCGTGAAAAGTGGAGGTACCTATAATAATATACATATATGTATATATATATATACACTAGCAGTATAGCCCGGGTTTGCTCGGGTGTAATGAAAGCTTTAAAACTAATCCATGATCCTGGAGCTCTGACTCTTTGGACGTTGGCACGAAAGACTAAAAAGCAATAGTTGTTTCCAGTTAAAGTGAAACCGTAGACTGAAATAAAAATGAATTGATGTAAATCAAATTTTGGTTTCCTGGTATCGATATCAAATTTTCTGCACTATTGTAAGAACTGCAACCTTGAAACTTCTGAGTATCGTTTCTTATGTCTTTGTCTATGAGTGTATCAAATTTGATTAAAATCGGACCACTCCTTTTATAACCCGATTTTTTCGATTATCAATTTTCGATATTTATTGGCGGTACCTCAACACAAACCCTAGCTAAGAACACTCGCAGACGCTTTAGTACAACTGTGTAAATTTTCAAGAAAACTGGTTCAGCTGTTTCAGAGTCTATAGGTAACGGATACACACAGACACACACATACACAGACAAAGTTCCATTTATAAATAAGTTTAGATTACAAAGCGAAGCTTGGGTATGGTACAAGGATGAGAGTATGGAGCGCCTAGTGAGAATCGAACACTACTCAGTAGTAATTTATATGACGAGATAAGCTTACTAACTATTACATCACTTCGAAATGGTCAAATAACAGTAAACCAAAGCAATGTAGTATGAAATTACCTGCATACAGAAAGCTGTTGATAAACTAATTCTTTAAGCTGTTAAGAACAGAAACTGCACTCTGAGGCTGTGCAAAAGACTTAGATCAGTGTCGACCGTGATAAAAGAGGAATTTTTTAGACGCATAGTACCGAACGATGGAACCCGGGTAGGGCAATCGCCAAATATCCAATTACAATAAATTGAATAAAATAACATCTTCAGCTGAATTATTTTTAGACTAGCAGTATAGCCCGGCGTTGCTCGGGTGTAAGGAAAGCTTTAAAACTAATCCATGGTCCTGGAGCTCAGACTCTTTGGACGTTGGCATGAAAGACTAAAAAGCAATAGTTGTTTCCAGATAAAGTGAAACCGTAGACTGAAAGAAAAATGAATGGATGTAAGTTAAATTTTGATTCCCTGGTATCAATATCAAATAAGTTTTTTTCCTCGCAAACTGAATTTTGAAGGCTAAATAAGTCCTCTGAGTAAATAGTATCATGGCTGAGACTAAGAACTACAATTATATCTACTTAGAGCCAAACCTGAAGCAAAAACTAAAATAAAAGGGCTGAAAAAAATACAGACATACAGGGAGATAAACAGAAACACACACAAACATCTTGCCTTTTATATATATATTTTTTTTTCTGCACTATCATAAGAACTGCAACTTTGAAACTTCTAAATATCGTTTCTTATGTCTTTGTCTATGAGTGTATCAAATTTGATTAAAATCGGACCACTCCTTCTATAACCGATTTTTTCGATTGTCGATTTTCGATATTTATCGGCGGTACCTCGATACAAACCCTAGCTAAGAACACTCGCAGACGCTTATTAGTACAACCATATAAATTTTCAAGAAAATCGGTTCAGCCGTTTCGGAGTCTGCAGGTAACGGACACACACACACATACACACACACACACACACACACACACACACACACACACACACACACACACACAGAGACAAAGTTCCATTTATAAATAAGTTTAGATTAGATAGATTTAGATTATTATGAAGAGAAATTTTCGTAAGACAGGGTTGGCTAGAAAGAAAGAAAGAAAGAAAGAAAGAAAGAAAGAAAGAAAGAAAAAGAAAGAAAGATAAAAGTGTTTAATGTTTCTTGCCAATACGTCATAAATAATGAACTCTCCCGTTTTGATCGCATAGAAAGAGGGGAAAAACAAGTAATAAATAAACCAGGTGAGATAGAATAGTTTAACGACTGTTTCAGTGAAAAGTTGTCATTTTCAAATCTTTTATTTTATATTCTCTCTTTATGTATCGTGTCCCTTTAGGATGTAGGCGATCATGGCTCTCCACATTTTCCTATCCCTTGGATATGTTTTCGTTATTGCTAAATAAACCCTATCCCTCCACCTGTTTTCTCAAACTCAAGTATGTTATGTTTTTTCCTGTGTCTCTCTTGCCCTCAATCCATTCTATCAACCAAATTTTTAAAATAACGACCAGCATTCATATTCATGGTTGTTAATTTAATATTTTAAATTTGTTAAACTCAAATATTTAATGATGCGAAAGGGGAATGTCTAAGGATATTTTCTTGTAGATCTCACCATGCACTTATTCAATCATTAACTTAAGATTTAAGAATTTAAGAGTCATCATAGAATTTAAGAGTCATCATAGAATTTAAGAGTCATCATAGAACGTAAATAGGAAAACTGTGAACTTTTCACGTGTCTTTCTAGTTTTCATATAAATTCTCTAACTTTTGTAAACTCGTTTTTTTTGTTGGGGTGCTGTTAAAATTCCGTTTAGTAGCAGTATTTTACGGAGTTTTTTTTTTTTTTTATTGGTGCGTTTTTATAAATAACCTTGCAATCATCCGCCATTATCCTTGATATTATCTTTCAATTTCCTTCATCTCCTGATGAAATCTTTCGCTCGGCCAAATGCGAATCCCAAATGGGAACTTTGAGATTCGTAATTGGACCTTGATTATCTCAAAATTTATTCATAATTTCTAGCTTTATTGTTGCCTAAGACTTAAAAAAAAATGTCTTCTTTTTCATTTCGGATCGTTCATCGTGTCATCAATCGCTGAATTAGAAATTACTTTTCAAGATCGTTAAATAAATCTTCTTAAAATTAGTGTCACACAAACCAGGCCCATTTTGACAAAGATATAAAAATATACGAGGGTTAGCAAAAAATTATCCGCATATTCACCATAATATATTTTTAGTCCATAGTGAGGATAATCTTTTTATATCCCCTCGTAGATTCCGTCTTTTGATGGAGCTTTAACAAACTGCTTCTATACCCTGTATATTTCTTTCGGTCTGAAAAGCTAATAAAGCAACAAAACTCACTTGCAGCAAGAAATTATGCTAACACTGAACCAGCTCAATCCGAAATCCTTGCAAGAACTGACCCAGTAGAGATTGGGTCCCAGTACCAAATATATTCATCCGCTTGGTAACAAGAAATATGCTCATTCACTCGGTCGAGGCACTTTATATGTACACACTCTTTCTAGCCGTAGAGCATTTTTTTTTTATATCTTACTAGCAGTATAGCCCGGCGTTGCTCGGGTGTAATGAAAGCTTTAAAACTAATCCATGGTCCTGGAGCTCAGACTCAGCCTAAAGAATATTTGCGGATAAAAATAGTGGATTTGTATAAAGGACATACAGACAGATAAACAGACACACACACAAACATCTTGTCTTTTATATATATATATATATATATATATAATCGATTTTCTGCACTATCGTAAGAACTGCAACCTTGAAACTTCTGAATATCGTTTCTTATGTCTTTGTCTATGAGTGTATCAAATTTGATTAAAATCGGACCACTCCTTCTATAACCCGATTTTTTCGATTATCGATTTTCGATATTTATCGGGGGTACCGCGACACAAAACCTAGCTAAGAACACTCGCAGACGTTTATAGTACAACTGTGTAAATTTTCAAGAAAATCGGTTCAGCCGTTTCGGAATCTATAGTTAACGGATACACACACATACACACACACAGACAAAGTTCCATTTATAAATAAGTTTAGATTGTCGTTAGTGTCAAATATTAAGTGAAGAGCACATGTTGTAGACAGGGATGCTTTTCGTCCGGTTGCGTTTACTACCTGCCACTGGTCGCCAGATAAAGTCTGCTAGTGTTGATTCGTTGTGTATTCGCCGAGGCGTCCCTCTTGATGTACAATTCGGTGAACCATTGTTTTTGGTTTTTGATTTTCTGGACACTCGTTCGAAAGGTGAACAGAGAATCCGGTGTCACATTCACCAACAATTTAATAGCATAGGTTGTCCAAAAACAGTAACTTTTGGTTGAATTTTCCACTAATCTCTTGAGTTATCGAGGAAGGGCTAATAGCTATATTAGACGAGTGAGTGATTATTTTTGTCGGACTGAAAAAAAGAAGAAAATGATAGAAAAACAAATCTCTCTTGCAGAAAAAAAATTATGCGAACCCTGGTTCAACTCAATCCGAAATACCAGCACGAACTACTAACTAACTATAAGCGAGCATACTATACGACCGCGTGTTCTCGGAACGAGAAACCGGGGAGCCGAGTTCGAATTCCAGTTGAATCCATTGTATTCACTTACACGCAAATACCCTTGGGAAAGGTATTAATCCGTCTCTTCCTTCCAGTTATGGGTTAAATAGCAGGACGGATTGGGTTCTATAGCCTTGGTCGGCAACCAGTCTACCGCAGAAAGCAATGGCAATCTACTGCGGGATAATCTTCTGCCCAGTCAGTCATGTCTCTTTCGAGACATGATCGCTCAAAACATGTATCACGTATGGCACTTAACTGACTGACTGAATATAATAGTTGAAATAATGATTAAGGCTTCTACTGGTCATAAAGTGGGGGATCAGTTTATTACTTCATAACAATAGGAAACCGATCCCCCACTAGTTACTACATAATAATATAATACATTTCTTTCCCCTCTACCTATGAGTCAAATAATAGGACAGATTGTGTTCTATAGCCTTGGTCGGCAACCAGTCTACCGTAGAAAGTAATGGCAATCTAATGCGGGATAATCTTCTGCCCAGTCAGTCATGTCTCTTTCGAGACATGATCGCCCAAGCGTGTATCACGTATGGCACTTAACTGACTGACACCTCCACAATGCAGTTGGCATTGATGGATATTATCACTGAAAAAAAAAACTTTCTATTACTGTTGCATGTGAGCGATGCTTCTAAAGGCTTACAACTATAGATCAAGTTGAAGAAATTTTTCTCTTGCAATCACCAAATTAATCAACGTCGAGCTGCGTCCGTACCAAAATGGATAACAGCACGAAACAAGAAATTTCAGTTGGATTTGTTATATTCACTTACGAGTAAATACACTTAAGGAAGATATAAATCCGCCTCATCTCCCCCAGCTATGTGTTAAATAGTAAGTATTAAGTATTAAGTAAAGCAGTATTATCTCCGAAACCAATTCTTGCAATAAACAATATTTTCTTGCTTTAAATAGCCTGAAAAGGTTGAGAAGTCGTAAAAACAAATCAATCACAGGTGGTTAGATTAAGTAAATAGTTTTATCCTAACAAACACCTTGTCTTTCTTGTAATGAACCATGTAATTTATTCATTTCTGAAATACATTCATTGCTTCCCTTGTGGGATTACTCAAGTTTATATACGCTTATCTCTCTCTCTCTCTCTCTCTCTCTCTCTCTCTCTCTCTCTCTTCCCTGGAATATAGTAACGACAACAGAGACACTTGTCTACGCTGACAACTTAATTTCAAACAAACAACGTGACGCCTTCACACGCATAACACATACATGCACAGATACACTACCCATAAATGTCTCTATTCCTTTTTTAGATATCTCCATACAAGTAAATATAATTTTCATTTTTCTCTTTCTTGTGGGCTATTTTGTCATTTATATAAATATTTATATATTTATATATTCATATAAATGTATATGAAAAATTCTGGCACCTATTCATTCATTCCTCTTGAAATACAGCAACCTCGTCTGCTAAAACGTGAAAGTACCTCGCAGCTACATATACCCTCTTTCATACCTTGCTTTGTTTGATTCCCTAACAGTAAAGAACTGGAGTAATTATCTTATATGCTTCTTCTTGTAGTAAACTGTCGTATAGCCAATACGTAATTACTTAAATAAACATCTGACAGATGAAAGTCAAGCAAGGCATTCCACTGCCACTATTGCTCATGGGGCTACATAGGGGAAGGTAAAGAGAAGGAGTGGATAGACATAGGGAATGATTAATTTAAAAAAAGGTTCAGATTCTAAGTAGATCAATTGACGGCAGCAATCAACAGAAAACGTTCGTCTTGAGTTAAGAGAAAGAATGTAATATTCAATCAGGATAACTCTAGACTGCGTGTTTCTTTGGTGGCGAAAAGGTTTACAATTTCGCTGGAGATTTTCACCCAGCCGATATATTCATCAGCAAATGCATGTATTCCTGTCTTAGGATAATCCAGAATCTATACTTCAGCGAATGCCGGACAATCTCTTCACAGATTAAGGAGAGACTGACATTAGAGAAATGTGGTTCTACAGAAGGATACTGACAATACCATGGACCGAACATGTTAGCAACAACAAAGATCGAGAGACAGTGGCAACAGAAAGAAAAACATATTCAACGCCAGTAAAATTCAGTTGAAATTTCTAGAGCATTTTTTTTTAATCATCTCACACCAAGCAAGGCATCCCACTGCCACTATTGCGCATGGGGCTACATAGGGGAAGGTAAAGAGAAGGAGTGGTTAGACATAGGGAATGTCAGGAGGAAGGCGACAGATGAGTAAGGATACCGAGGATGAGGGTTGGGCAGATGGGAAGAGTGTTTGATAAAATGGGAGCAGGTTAGTGTGTTAGGAGGTGTCTATTGACCTTACATTTAAACTCCTGGAGATTGTAGCCGTCGGGGAAGCAATCGTGTGGAAGGGAATTCCACAGTCGGGAAGTGCGAGGAAAGAAACTGTTGGAGTAGAAGTTGCGGTTGCATTTTATCGGTTTCACTGTAAAAGGGTGGGATCGAGTTGCTAATCTAGTATCTCGTGCAAATTCGTAATTAGGGGGCACCAGTGATCTAAGTTCATCGGAGCTGAAGCCGTGAAAGTATTTATAGAAGAAATAAATAAATATATATTTCATATATATTTATTTATTTATTTAAAGGCAGAGAACAATTTTTAGGCTTATTAAAACAAATGATGCAACCAAATAAAAACAGACTTAATCACATCTGCTAAATAAATAGAAACATCGTATTTGATATTCTAGATAATTTCATGTCAAGGAATAATGGTTAGAGAACCCAGGAAGGTTTAAATTATATTATCTGAAAAGAATATGTGGAGTCGAGATTGGAACGCATTAATGCACTTTTACTTGCTAATATTTGGCTTTCTATAGAATTTAGCAAAGAGTTATATTATGAATTTGACATTCTATACAATTTAGCAAGGATTTCTATTATGAATTTGCAATGATTTGACATTCTATAAAATTCACCAAGGATTTCTATTATGAAGTTGCAATGATTTGACTTTCTATAAAATTCAGCACAGATTTCTATTATGAAGTTACAATGATTTGATTTTCTATAAAATTTAGCAAGGATTTCTAGACTGTAGGTTTCGAAGATATATTGCAAACAAAACAAAGACATTCTTAAATAATAAAAGCGAAAACAATGGATAAATATATATATATATATATATATATATATATATATATATATATATAAAACTACTAAAAAGTTGCAAGTTTAAAAATGTAATTTTTTGAGAGTATCTATTTCTATTATTATATATATATATATATATATATATGATATTTCATTTCGGCCTCGGCATTTCATCAGAAACAAATGATTTTAAAATTTAAACTGGAAGCGTTCTTTGTGAGAAGCGTCTGTCGCGAGATGTTTACATCAGGTGATGTAGAAAGCGATAGAGTTTTTTTAATATTTTTAAACGTAAACCTAACTGTAATAATACTTCTAAATGTTGTTTTAAAGAAATATATAGAAAAATATATTAAACAAAAGATGGATATAAGCGGATAGATTCGGAATCATAGTGGAAAAAAGGCATCACAGGTTGAGGTAGATATGAACAAACTGTGTTAATTATATAAGAAAAAAGACAAATAGAGAAGAAAGGAGAGAGTGAAAGAGAAAGATGGATAAATGCATATAAACTGTGTGTGAATGATACTGAGCGGCAAGGAGATAGATAGATAGATAGATAGATAGATAGATAGATAGATAGATAGATAGATAGATAGATAGATAGATAGATATGCTGATTGTCTTGATATGTTTATACAGGTTATGTATGCGTGTCGTTAAGAAAGATAGCAAGGATGAATTGCAGATTCGTAAATAAAGATGACATATCTGATAAAATGAGCGACGACGGATAATCAAGAGGGAACACTTCCTTCCAATTGGAAAGTGACATTTTCGCCGTAAATCGTTGCCACTATGTCTGGCTACACAGTGAGTCGTGGCACCCGAATTGCTTTCTTATATTAACACTAGACGAAACGAGAGACTACCTTCGTCATCACCTCTCGTCCGTGTTCTGGTTTATGGCGAGGCAGCGACAAATAGTCGACCTGGGCGGAAGGCAGACATTGATACGTCTGTTTATTTCTCTGAAAACAACTATGAACTGATCGAGTGAAGATCTCGCCATTTATAAAAGAGAAGATGACGTTATTAGATCTTTTATTTTATTCATGGTAGATTTGTACGATGCTACTCTTTCTATTTAATAACGAGGCTGGCTTAAAATAGTTGGAAGGATTATCATTAATCTGTGTGGCTAGTTGTTTACTTTAGCAGGCAAATCTATTTCCCTTTGGCAAATAAACGGTTTGATTTATCGTGCATTGAAGTTTTAAAAAAAGAAAACAGCTTACCTCATGTTTTAAAGCAGTGTTCAGGGCCTCCAAGGATAATTTAACAAGTGTTATACTATTTCTGGTGTCGAGAAAGGAAGAAGAGAAGAAAAAGAGATAATTATTTTCTTTTCTTCGTCATCCGCTAGCTTCTTGGTGAAGAATATTCTAAGAAAATCACACAGAAAAAATAGATAAATAAAATAACGCCCACTCTAAAACGAATAACCACTCAAGATTACGTCTTTATAATACTGGTTACAAAAATTCGGTCGGAAGGATAAAAATTATCTATGATTTCTTTTAAAAAAATTCGGAATAGCCATTATCCGAAAAAGTAAGTCTTTCGGTCGTTGTAAAAATTTAAGAAGCATTGATAAAATGGCATAGCTGTCATTTTATCAATGGTTGTTAAATTTGATATGATTTGAAACAGAAGTTTTCCCTTGCATGGAAATTGTTGAAAGAATTTTATGACCATTAAAGATCCCTGGCCAGAAAGAGAGACGGAATTTTCAGAAATAATCTTTTTTTCTTTTTTTTTTTTTGAGAAATTTTTTTACGCTGATAATTAAAAACGAAACATTATTTTTCTTTTCGACCGAAACTAGATAATTTCTTACGACGGTTGTATACGAAGCGAGAAAGCCTAGATAATTAAAAATGTCTCAAATCAAGGGAGTGTCCCCTTTTTGTCACTTGTTGTCAAAAGAGATTGAAATGATAAAACACGGACATGAAAAACGACCACACGCCAAAGGTTTCATAGGAAAGAAATTTTGGAGCTATAATCGAAAATTGACCGTTTTGACTAGACCACACTCCTCTGACGGTTATAGTGAAAGGCATCCACACAAAGCAGCAAGGAGACGGGATTGTTCAGATGAGAAAACGGCCCCGGTAGGATTTCGGGAAAGTGGGAAAAACGTACTACGCCCCTCGAGTAGTAGTAAGAGGCACAGGTGAGGAGACAAGGTAGATCAGGTGACCAAAAAGAGGATCTCTGATTGGTCATTTAGAAATGCTAGTGTACCCTGAATGCGTCACAACTACCCACACGCTGGATGCGAGGCTCAATATAAGCAAGAGTTAGTGGGTTTTCAGATAGTTCGACAGTTAGTTCGAGAGTGAGAGTTGAGTTTTGAGTTGAACAGATACGGGTCGAGTTAGTACGAGAGACGTATTGTCACGTAACTGCCTGTCTTAGAAGAACCTCTGACTTTAGACTAGTGCCAGACCAGCCAACTTAGATAAAGTGTTGCATTCTGTAGAAGAGGTGGGTTGGAATTATAGTTGTCTGCATGCAAAAATGATAAACTCTGACCAAATACTGTACTGAAAAGAACGTACATATATAACATCTCATTCTTAATTTCACAAACACCTTATTGTTAATTTCCTTTTCTTATTGTGGCTCAAAAACTTAGTCTTGATCATTGATGCATCGGATTTCGGCGACTTTCAACCTAAACCGGCTTTGAGGTAAATCGAACAAAACATGGGACAGAGCCGAGTTTGGAACAAAGTCATTGACTATCGATCGGCCGTGGAGATTTTGGGCATCGTTGCAAAGGACCAGTGGATGTTACTACAAGATGTCTTTGGACTCGGAGGCAGGCACAGATATTTTTTCTCAAAATTATGGATTTGATTTCCTGTTAATCTACATGTAAACTCTCAAAAATGCTTTAATTTTACGATCAGATATAACATAATATAACAAACATATTCAATTAATACAGTAACATAAATCAGCGTCGCCTTTTAGGTTTTGAAACGTTCATATGTTTTTTTAAATAAAAATACTTTTCTTAAAAACAAAATTAACTAGAGCATTATTTAAAATGTGCTCTTCTGGCTTTTTGTTGACAAAATTACTAATAACACTATCAAAATCAATTTATTTGCCAATGACAGAACAAGGCATAGTAGACTTCAAATAGTTTTTTATACATTTGAGTTTATTTACATTGTTCGAATTTTTGCCCTCATTGTTGTTGTCATATTCACGACGTTCCGACCGTTGTACGCTCCGGCCTTCTTCAGGTGATTGTTATTTCGAAACGAATCCTTTATTTTCTCTCCCGGGGTAGATTATTCTAGTTCCACGTAATATGACCCAAACAACCCCCCGCCCCGGCCTCACGCTTGCCTGTATATGTTTGTTGCGTGCGTTAACTGGTCGTAAGTTAGTCGCACCTAAGACTGCAGCACTTTGCTTTCGTTCTGTCCCCAGGTGATCGAAGATGTCAAATGATCAGTCGAAAATCTTCCACTTCCTCTGCCACGTTGTGATTTTGATCTCAGAGAAAGCTACAGACCTGAACAAAAGGGGCGGTCGACTTCGTGCTGCATTCCGCGACAACTGAAAATCAAGAGGCGGTTGGGTGCATAATGCAGAAATATGGGAAACAGATAAGAACAAAAAAATAACAAGACAGTTTCACTCTACGCTTTCCGAGCGAATCTCTCTCTCTCTCTCTCTCTCTCTCTCTCTCTCTCTCTCTCTCTCTCTCTCTCTCTGTTCTTTGTTCTGTTCTGTGACGTTCTGACTTGATTTTCAAATCTGTTGTCTTTTTGTAGAAACCGTTTCAATATGGCGTAGGGTGGCAAGTGATCGGAATGTTTCTCCATTAAGAATCTAACGTTAACTTCGTGCATCTGGCTTAAATCACCCGCTTGCTATTTTCGCCATTCTGAGAGTTTGAAGACTCGATTCTGTTGACTTTATGCATTCACCGGTCAGCGTCAATTACAATTCCATCCTAACGTGGGTGGTACTTTTTCCAAAATCAACCGATAAGTCCATCTCAGTCTCTCCTTATGGCTTCTTTGAGAGAGTAAGGGAGATAAACAGGCAGACAAGAAAGAAACAGAATTCTATCCTTTCGCAAGTCCAGTTTTGACATCTGGTCATTGTTCAATTGTTATCAGTCGAGGTCATTTTCGTGAATGCCTTGTGTTTTGCCTTTCTCTATCTCCTGGCCACGCAGCGCTTATTTCTTTTTTTCTCTCTTTCTCAGCACTTCCTAAGAAAAGAAAGAAAAAATATATACACACAGAGATATTCTCCAAATATCTATTCCGGGGTTGGAATCTGAGGTCCGTCGGTACTTGGTTTAACGTGAGTGCATAAGGAACACTTACAGTATTACAGTACCAAATCTCAGTATCGGCTATCTCCCTTTTAACTCAATTCTCACAAGTTTGTGTTCACCTCTGCAGGCAGGTCACTTCAATTGAGGGTACATGTCCCAGTGGATAAGAACCCAATGACCTGACCCAAAGAGTTGTGGGTTCAATACCTGGCTACAGCAGAGGTGAACAAAAACTTAGAGAATTGAGTTCAAAGGGTGATGTGGACAACAGTCCGAACAATGTAAACAGTTTAAATAATTACAGTACCTCATTTCAGAAATATAGATAGATCCTGAAGATGGCCGAAGCAGACAACAGTCGAAGCATCTTCAATATGACAACAAAGATGAGGACAACCGTTTGAACAATGTAAACAGTTTAAATAATTACAATGCCTTTATCTCAGAAATATAGATATATCCTGAAGATGGCCGGAGCGGACAACAGTCGAAGTGTCTTGAATATGTCAACAAAGATGAGAATACCTGTCCGAACACTATAAACAGTGTAAATAATTGCAATACCTCATCTCAGAAATATAGATAGATCCTGAAGATGGCCGGAGCGGAAAACAGTTGAAGCGTCTTCAATATGACAACAAAGAGGAGGACAACAGTCCGAACAATGTACACAGTGAAAATAATTACAATACTTCATCTCAGAAATATAGGCAGAAGTTTGAGTTTACTAAAAGATATTTCAGCTGATGCTCCTGGAGTTTGGATTTTCAACAATATTCTCAAACTAATACAAACATTTGGAAATATTTTCATGCAATTTGTAGTCTGTTAACAAATTTAACCGTTCTCGAGGTTTCAGTTCTGGTTTTCCAAAATTAGCATTATTTACTGCTGAAAAATGCTGCATTTGTTCTGCAAAATCTTCATCATTAAGATCTGCAAAGTATTGATGTGCTAATGCATTTGCTTCTTTTTGCCAGCTCACTTTCAAACATTGGGAGATATTTCCATAAAAAATCAAAATTTTCAGACAACCTTTTAACAGCATTAAAATGTTAATCTGACGAAAACATTATCACTGAAAAAAGTAAAACAGTATTTTCTGAAATACGAGTCTTGGGGAATTATCTGTGTTAGTCATTCTATACAACTCGGCCTACAATAATTAATAATAATAAAGTATAATAATAAATTGTAATAAATTAATAATAAATTAAAAACAAATTTCTCAAATAGGGCTCTTCTGAGGAATCATCTGTGTCAGTTATTCTATAAAATTCGGCCTATAATAATTAATAATAAATACTAATAAAAAGAAGTAAGTGTGATGTGATAAGTATAGAAAAGTTTGAATATGTGAATTTTCTTTACCTTTTTGTGTATCTATCTACTCTATTTCTATCTGGGTATATCTACCTCTACCTCTCTCTCTTCCTTTACCCCCACCTTCGATCGCTGTCAGTTTTTTGTATGTTTTGTATTTTTAATTTGTTTTTTTTTTCCCATGTATTATCACAGATTCTCTTTTGCTATCACTCACTTCTAAGGAAAAACCTGAAACCGCATACTTTTTTAAGTCCACTTAAATATTTTTTGTGAATAAATATTTTATCTTGTTGACCGTTGTAAATACGTTTTTTTAAATTGTAAAATGAATTATGCTGAATAAATTTCTTTAAAGTTAGGCCATTTTCGTATGTTCTCATTTATTTATTACAAGATCACATGGTAAAATTCTAATATGTACATACTGATGAGTGGAACATACGTTCCTGGCGTAAATAACTAATGACTATGAGCCTTTAGTGAGCGACCACCTGTCGTATGCGACCAGGTTTGGGTGGCAGTATGTGTGGTCGCATACGACAGGTTCCACTGTATTTTTAATGAGCATTGAATCGAAAATTTTATTTAAATAATTTCCGAAATATTAAAAATAAAGTAAAGCAGTTTCTTTTTGCATAAATTTACGCCGGTGAAAAAAAAAAAAAAACAGAATTTCAAAGCTCACCTATTTTTCTTCGTCCAACTGCAGGCCAATTTAAGACATTTCTCAGCAGCTTGTTAAGAATTACCATTTTAAAGGATGAAGTTAGCCTTCATTGTAGGCCTTGACTTAAAGCCTCGCTTGAAACTTTCGAGTCGTGCTAGTGATTTACGTTGCTGAATATGATTCATGAATGTAAACTCATCATCATTATCATCATCATCATTGTCAAAAAGTGGCTAAACATAGCTCTCCACAACTTTCTACCCTTGAAGCTTGTAACAATTGACACATTACCGTCCCAATTTCTTTTTCTTCTGCTATTCATTCACAAAAAATCATTAGGCAAGTTGCTCGATGTTATTGCATCTCCCCACTTCCGTCAATATATCCAAAAATCCCATTTGCTGTGGATCTTCGCCGCCAATTTTTTGTGGAGTTTTTGCGGCGAAAATTCGCCGTAAAGATGTAGTGACCAGTTTGGTCGGAAGTAAGACAAGAAAAATAGAAGGTAGATTCAAAAACAGTGTACTAGTATAAAAAAAAAGCATAGATACAAATAAGCGTTAGTCAATAGAAATAAGTAAGTCCGAACGGTACAGTTACACTGCTTATTACCTGAATCGTAGCGTGGTTTTAACTGCGTACTAGCTACCGTCAACTGCATTATTTCGCTGTCCCTCCCAGTAAGGGCAACATATGACACATGGTCAGTTTATAACTGGGCTTTCCGGGCTATATGGCCCGGCCAAAAAATGTCTGTCTATTATTCCCCAGTCGTGCTTCTACCCTTCGGCGGAACCACGACTGGGTTAGTGCTCTCTGCTCGGAAGCAGAGAGCGCCCTCTACCCGAAGGCAGAGAGCTGACAGTGAAAAAGTCAGTTACAGCGAGGCAACTGCTCTTCCGGAAGTCACGCAAGTAATCATATATAATAAGAGGAAGAGTCCATTTCTCGTAGCACCATAACACTATAGCGGTTGCTATGTTTTTCTTACCCACATACACTCCAAGTCATTTACATATAGAAATAGGGAAGATGCTAATAGGGCGATGAGTAGAGGGGTCATTGGAAATATTAAATATCTTCTATTAGCTTGGAATTAAAACTAAAGTAAAAGTTTCAAGAAAGGTTTTTCATTAATAAAATGCATTTTAAACCTTAGGTATAGCTTTTTGTTAAGAGTTACCGAGTTATAATATAATCGGTTTTATTTTTGTTTTTGTTTTTTTTGGGGGGGGGGTGTTTTTGGGGGGTTTTTTTGTTTTTTTGTTTTTTTTTTGTAATTATCAAAAATATCTTTTTACGCGTCTGTCTTAATTTTGTAGTTAGCATTAAGAGAATAAATTACGTTTCAAATTACTAAGCTAGTCAGTTAAAAGATTTTATTCAAATTATTATCGAGAGTGACTTTAATATTTAACTGTATTCGGATTTTTATTTTTGAAATCGGTACCATTTTTACAAAGCTAAACTTTAATATAATGATAACATCAAGTAAAAGCAGATGGAGCTTGATTAGACTAAGCCAGTTTTAGTGCTGGAAAATATATTCATTATAATGGATAGTTACAAACGAGAGCGCTTATTTTATTACCGCATAAAGCATAGCTTCAAATTTGTTATTTTAACACAGAACAGGTTTTTTGGAAGAACATACATTCCCGTTATTCAAGCAAATTTTCAATTGTACGCAAACCACATCATTTTTCAAGCAACAGTTTGTACTTAAGTATTTGTCTATATTTCTGAGATGAGAAAGTATTTACACTATTTACATTATCTGGACTATTGTTCTCATCTTGGTTGCCATTTGTACGTTTCGGTCGCAAATCCTAATCAAGAACAAGGATCACTTCCAGCCTAGGATATACAGGCAGCTGTCTCAAAGTTACAGCAAGCTACCTCACATGTATGGCCTACCTAAGATTCATAACGAAGGTATTCTGCTCAGGCCGATTGTTAGCAGCCTAGGCTCGGTGAGCCACCCTCTGAGTCGCTTCCTTGTAGATATAATTGATCCACTGATAGGAAAGTCACCATCATATGTTTGAAACTCCGCCCACTTCGTGGAACTTATCAAAGATGTTCCCATTCAATGCAACCAGATGGTGAGCCTGGATGTGGTGAGTCTGTTGACCAAGGTGCCCACGGTGGAAACACTGTCAGTAGTCAGGGACAGACTGGCCTCGGACATCCTTAGGAGAACTAAATAAATAACCTGATGGAGATGCTGACTTTCTGCACACAAACAACACACTTTGGAATGGGATCAGACATATATTGACAGAATGGAGGCTTAGCAATGAGCTTGGCATTATCACCATCACTGGCTAACATACACATGGAATACCTTAAAGAGATGGAATTAGAACCCACAACTCTAAAATCAACTCTATGGCTGAGAAACGTTGATGACACCTTCATACTCTGGCCACACCAGGAGGAAGTTCAGACGCTACAGGACCATGTGAACTCAATAAGATCATCAACACAGTTCACTATGGAAAAAAGAGAGTGACAACAAAATGGTATTACTGGATGTTCTAATAACTCGAACAAAGCGGGGTTCAAGACATCCGTATACCGCAAGCCAACATTCACCGGACAATAACTCAACTTCAATTCCTACCACCCATACAATGTAAAGAAAGGGATCGCCTGCTGCCTGCAACATAGAGCAAAAGTCACAAGCGGCGACCCAGAGACATGCGAAAAGGAAATGGTCAGTATAAGCAGTACCCTACAACGTAACAATTATCCAGGATACATGACAACAACTCCAACGAACATGGAAGGGAGAGTGTAACACTTTTGCCCGGGCCGGCTGGTTGTGACGCTTGTTCTCGTCGACGGTCGTGACGGCACCAATTGTGACACTGCCACCCGGCTGGCCGGTTGATTCGGTCGCTCGCTGGCTTGGGAACGGATCCCGCTGCGATGATGTCGAAACGGTACCCGCTGTGTCGACGCTTTCGAGCCGCTGTTGCTGGTCGTGATGATCTCGTTACAAAAGTTGGTTTTCAAGACGTCTATTGCAACAACGGACCACTGCCCACGTTATGATTTGATCTCAGAAAGTCGTGTTGTGCAATTTCAGTAGCTGTCTTTCCACCAGAATCAGACCGGCCACTCGTGTACACTTGTGATTAAAAATAAACACGGCACCAAAAAAAAAATTAATTAATGAATAAGGTCGAAGACGCCCGGAGAGTTGCGAATGAAGTCTTTATAATAATAAAAAATTATTAATTACAAAAAGCGGAAAGTACAATTACGGGAACGTCAGTTTACAACGGAGAGAGGATTCGCATAAAAATATCACAGCATTCAATCTTCAAATACAAGTGTCTTTTCCAAGTTTCGTTAAAAATATCCGAGCTTTTCAATTTCTTTTTAAAATCTTTTCACATATTTTCTATAACCATAGCTGTCAATTCTCTATGCAACTTAAAAACAGCAAAGTTATTTCGGGTCCTTATCGGAGCTTAACGGAATTTACCGAATCAGAGGCGGCTAATGGCGGCGACGTGACGGCGGCGGTGTGGGGGTTGGTTTATCCTCATCGTCTGGAAGCTCTCTCCCAACTCAACTCTAAAAATTATTTTCATAGCACTGCGGGCTTTTTGTCAGGAATAATCAGAAATTTTAATTCTCCCAAATAAGTTTTAAAGCAATAACGTTCTTTCGGGATACCTATCGGAGGCGCATTATTCAACATTAACTCTTTAAGTTAATCGGCGGCAGGCTTCATTCGACATTAACTCTTTAGCCATAAGTTCTATGGTAGGCAACGGGCAGTGGGTCATGGCTCCTCAGTTGGAACCTTTTTTCACAGTCGTTACATTTCGACTCACAAAAATTACTCTCCAGCCAACAACTACTACTGGAAACAACTACTTTTTCTCGCTGAGTCCGGATTTTTATAACCATCCACAATCCTCTCGGGGGATTTGGCCGACTCAAAGCTTTTAACCAATGAGATTATTTTCCACCCACACGATTTGCGGGGAGCCATGGCTCGACGAATGAAATATCAACAGCTCACATGTCTTTCTGTCTTCTTTCTTTCGATTACATCACCTTTAGATTTTTCGATTCCCACAATTTTTTGTTCTCAGGAACAACTATTGAGGATTTGACCCTGCTTGACCTCATCAAGCAAATCCTAACATTTTACTATGACTGCGACCATTTTATCAAATTCCCACCTAGCGCAAAATAATCCGTATCGTATATGAAAAAGAAAGAAAACTATAATGCAAAAGAAAGAAAAATTATTTCCTTCTCTCTCTTTCAAATTGTCAGCTAATTTATCTATTCCCCGGATTTTACAAGTGCATGATAGTATTTCGTTTATAAATTCAAATGATTTATTTAGCAATCATAGCCATGTTTTCTTTATTTTTATTTTATCATTGTTTGGAATTCGAACGTTCATATTTTTAATATAAAAAACTTGAACGACAGAATTTTCCTACATCAATAGAGATAAGACCGTTCGAAAGATTTAAGAATGTGTTTTCAAGCTGTAAATATTTTTATTTTATTATCAAAGATTAAAGTCATTATATTATTTTTAAAATAGTACACAATTTAATAATTGCAATAGGATAATATTGCTTAGATCAATTTGTCAACTATCTGCAAAATCTCTGCTTACTATTGATAGTGTTTTGTGCTTTTTCGATTATTACACAAGGGATTTTTCTTTTCGTTGTAAGTCGTTTTGTTCTCAAGTTCATTAATTCTTTTAAACAAATGTACGTGTGTGTGAGTGTGCGTGCGTACGTACGTGTGCGTGCGTCTGACAGAAGAGCTTATCACTTGGTTTATGTTCATAAGAATAGTATTCTTGTAGATCAAGATACGAACTGAATTTTCTTCGCTACTGGAAGCGGACAAAGAGAGAAAGAATAAAAAAGAGTTAAAGAAGGAGGAATGAGACGGGAAGAAGAAATAAAGATGGAAGAAAGAATAGAAAGGAGAATGAAAGAAAAAAGAATACTTCAAATGAGGAGGGAAAATGGCGATATCAAATCAAAATGAAGACAAATGGCTGCGTGTAACTGACAAGAGCTTTAACGACTGCGCGTGTATACCTGCATATTTATGGGTCATTTGCGCATATGAATGTACATGCATATGTGTGTGTGTGTGTGTGTGTGTGTGTGTGTGTGTGTGTGTGTGTGTGTGTGTTTCCATTATTCCGGACCGGTGTGACGAGGAGTTATGGGCTTCATTTGACATAAGCAGACATTAAGTGATGATGGAAGACCTACGAACGGTCATTTGATATGACGACACAAATTAAATATCAGGCAAAGCAAAGACAAATTCGTTACCAATCTTCGAAATCTTATCATTCAGGACAGCTTCGACTAAAAATAAGTTTTCTCCCCACCCCCTGCTCTCTCTCTCTCTCTCTCTCTCTCTCTCTCTCTCTCTCTCTCTCTGCGTGGGCTTGGTGATTTTGGGACAAGTCAACTCTTTTAAGGTTACTTTGTATTTTTTGTCATTTTGTCGAATTTTGTGTGGAGCACCTAGTGGGGCTTGAACTCAGTAGCAATATTTAACCGGACTAGAATCGCTTATCAATTTCTGTAGATAGATAGATAGATAGATAGATAGATAGATAGATAGATAGATAGATAGATAGATAGATAGATAGATCAATGCGTTTTCTTCTGATTAAACCCTATTCTCTTCTGATCAGATTATTATTTAAGTCGAAATTTTGGTCTGGTGCATTACAGTGAACCAGAAGTGCGTTTAAAGTGTTCTTATGTAGCATATCTCTGCAATGTCACATAGCCTTTATTTTATTCAGGTTACTGGATGTTTCGCCGATGTATATCATTGGGCATTTTGTACCATCTGTTCAGCATATTCACACACACACACACACACACACACACACACACACACACACACATATATATATATATATATATAGGAAAAAAAGTTAGATATTTTTACAAATGAATTTAAGAGAGAGAGAGAGAGAGAGAGCGGGAGATGGACGAATTTATAAACGACACGTTTCGCAGACATTTTTTGGTTTCGACTTCTTTAGTTCGGAATGAAAGAAAACTGTATAAGGAAAATGCATTGGGACTTTTCCGGGTAAGAGAGGCAATAAATGAAATTAACTTAGTTTTGCATGTATATACTGGTGCCTGTTGGATTTAAAACCAGCCTACTACAAGTATACTATTATCTACTATATCTACTAGCTCGTATATCGCATAAAACTATTGTTTTTTGCGATGAACGGTGATATTATGTAATGTTCTGTTCTTAATTTTATTGTCGAGTATTGTAGGGATTAGTGCACTCTCAATGCGTTTTCTTCTGAGTAAACCCTATTCTCTTCTGATCATATTATTATTTAAATCAAAACTGTGGTCTGGTGCATTACAGTGAACCAGAAGTGCGTTTAAAGTGTTGTTATGCAGCATATCTCTGCAATGTCACATAGCCTTTAATTTATCCAGGTTACTGGATGTTTCGCCTATGTATATCATTGGGCATTTTGTACCATCTGTTCAGCATATTCCTGCTTCTGTTCACACACACACACACACACACACACACACATATATATATATATATTTAAGAAACAAAAGTTAGATATTTTTACAAATGAATTTGTAAAAATATCTAACTTTTCTTTCCCGATTCTAATAATTTAGCAATAAAATTTAACATTGAGTTCTCTTTGGAGTCTGTCACTATTGGAATTTATCTTACCATATTTCAAGGATTCTACTTTATATATATATATATATATATATATATATATATATATATATATATATATATATATATTCGAGATCTGATTAAAATGTATCGGGACTGTTGCGATGGTAACCGAGCTAAAGTACGCAGATTAAGCCTCTTGGCACAGATAAAGCGTAAACTTTGTCACGAAAGCACAACTAAGTTATTTGTTGTTTTTGGCTAAGTACAACATTCCCCAGGTCGTAAAACTACGATATTCCTCAGATCTCGTCTCTTGCGACTTTTCCTCCTCACAAAATTCAAATCTCATTTGTAAGGAACAAGATTTTACGATGTCAAGGAAATCGATAAGACAAGTAGCTGCTCGCTATTCCAAAGAGGAAGTTCTGGGAATGCTTCCATCGATAACGCTGGATAAAATATGTGGTTTCAGAAAAGGTCTGCGAGGGAGAATAATCTTCTGCCCAGTCGGTCATGTAATTTTCAAACACATTTCAGACACTCTCTGTGGAAAAGATTATTCAAAAAATTCTCTCTTTCTCTCTTTCTGTCTCTCTCTCTCGCTGTCGTAATACATTGAAATATAATAGATATATGCTTGAAATCGATAAAATAACAAGAGACATCATTTAAAGGAATTTTTTAAATTTTAAACGCTCTCTTTGGTAGTTAGTCAGTTAAGTGCCATACGTGATACACGCTTTAGGCGATCATGTCTCTTTCGAGACTTGACTGATTGGGCAGAACATTATTCCGCAGTAGGTTACCATTGCTTTCTGCGGTAGACCACTTGACAGCCAGGGCAATAGAAACTGATCTGTCCTATTATTTAACCAATAAGTGGAGGAAAGAGACGGATTGATACCTTTGCAAAGGCTATTTGTGCGTAAGTTAATGCAAGGCATTCAACTGGAATTCGAACTCGGCTCACTCGATTTGTCATTCCGAGTCAATATCCATTGCACCACAACGCACACATTGCGATATAACAGATATTTGTTTGATCTCTTTGCAAATTACGATTCTAAAATTTTAAACTTTCTCTATTGTTGGATAGATAAACAGAAACTGAAAAAATATCAACTGACGTTGTTTCAAATGATAATTCTAATATTTCAGACTCTCTGTTGTAGTACATTGAGATATAATAATTGTTTGCTTGAAAATGATAAAATAACAGGTAACGTCTTTGCAAATAAATGTTCTAAAATTTCAAACTGTTTCTGTAATATTACATTTAGACATTGCAGATATTTCTTGAAACTGAATAAAATATCAAGTGAAGTCATGGAAAATGAAAATTCGGAAATTTCACTTTCTAATAGTGACTGTAAGACTTTAAAACATAATTTGTTTTTCTCTGATAAATATTCAGTTGAGAAGAGAAAACTTGAACTGTTTGAAAAGTCTAGTGAACATGAAAACCGTTGTTTTTATGTAAAGTTGCTTTGGGAGTGAGAAAAAATTTTGTATGCGCCTTCGAACCATTCTAGGCCCCTTAATGTGTCGAAATCCTCAATGCATTAGAATCTGTTTGAAGAACATGCTGAATTACTTGACAAGCGTGTATGAAAGGGGATCATAAAGCAGATGCTTTCCCTGACATGGTTGAATACTAGATTCGGATATTTCATAGACATGTGTTTATAAATTTACTCGAGCCACAAAATTAGCAACTAGGTCCCACCCTTTTTACTGTGAAACCAATCAATTTCAAACGCAAATTCTACTCCATCAGCTTCTTTTCTCGCACTTCCCGCCTGTGGAATTCCCTTCCATTTGCTTGTTTTCCCGACAGCTATAATCTCCAAGAATTTAAATGTAAAGTCAATAGTCATCTCCTATCTCACTAACCTGCATCCTCTCTCTCGTGCTCCTTTCTCCGTCCACTCCACTCTCATCAGTATTCTCATCCTTCTATGACCCACTTCCTGACACCCCCTATAACCAGTCACTCTTTCTCATAACTTTCCTCCTATGTAACCCCCTGCAAAACAGTGGCAGTAAAATGCCATGCTTGGGGCGATATGATTATTAAAAAAATATGAAGACCAAATCACTATCAAAATAAAACCTGCCTTGTATTGTTCACTTAAGACAAATGAGGCCTCTTCACTAAATGAAACAGCCTACACTAAAATAAACCTCATAGAGCACATGTTAGAATTATTGATGTTAATCCAGGAATATTTATTTCTTACAGACATTAGGAGGGCTTTTCTAATAACATCAGACTACGAAAAAGATAAAAAGAAATATTGTTTGATTCGTTATGCTACCTTCATTTTTGGATTTCTTCCCAGTCCATTTAAAAGGTTTCTCTAAATAACTGATTTAATTTAAAATGTGAATATCTGAGTAACTACATTGTTATGGTACCCTCCTACGAGGAATGAACTCTTCCTCTTGATATATATAAATTATCTGCGGGACTTCTAGGGAGTAGTCAACAGTAGCAGTTACGAGCAGTCAAGTACAGCAGTTGAAGGAAGCAATTAACGACAGCTACTAGTCAGGGAGCGTAACAATACCTTCGGACTTACTTATTTCTATATGACTATTTATTAACACTTCTTTTGAATACCCTGTTTCTTTGTTATACTAATACACTCCACAACAAATTGGCGACGAAGATCCCCAACATACATGTTTCAAGCAAACGAAATTAAATAGGCTGCATGTTGAACAATAAAAGATTTATTTATCAAAATTCGAACAAGATATTCAAACGGATGTAGACTTTATAACCGATTTCTCAAGGCTTAACAAATGTTTAACATGCGCATCACCTGTGAAAAGTCGGTAGTCCAGCTCCTGCCAAACACGTTCTAGCATGTCTTGCGTAACATTCTCCAGAGGCTCAATGTTTTTCTGCTTAAGTTCTTCTAAATTTATCGGAAGAGGAGGGACATAGACCTGTCCTTTCTAATAGCCTATAGAAAAAATTACAATGTGTCAATTACGTGGTGTCCATTTCAAAAGCACATTGTCATTATCATTGGCACGCCCAATCCATCTTCCTGATAGAGTCACACAGGAATGTCTGCACAATCAACTCGGTATTTACACATCTTATTAAAATTTTAGATTATTGGAGCGAAAATTGGCTATGTTATTTGACTACATAATGATGTCAATCTTTTGGGTACAACCTGTATATTGAATTATATGAAGGTACATCATATCAATAATTTTCTGAAGATAGATACGCTGACATGTTAAAAAATAATTTTTATGTAATCTTGAAGTAAACTAGTAATTCTTCTGAAAAGCTATTGTATCTTTATCGAGAATCAATAAAAAAAATGAGTGAATGAAACTTCGATTTGCAGTCGTAATTGTGAAGTGTTGAAAATTCAAAGGATGAAAGATGGAAATTTTGTTGAACATGGTTGCAAATTAGAGAAATTGAGGAAGAAATGATGTAATCAGTGGTTAGATGACACATTCCTTAAATAAATTCATCAGCTAACAATGAAACAAATAAAAATTGAAGTGTAAAATCTGTATTCAATACTTTTAAATCTGGAAGGCCTAAAATAGAGACGGCATTGAAATTTAGAAAATATTATCTTGATGGTCCTTATATTTGGTATTGAAACGGAAAAATGAAAATACCCTTTTGTTTAAAAAAACATTTTTCAATAAATATCTTCTAATATAAAAAAAAAGAATTTGCAATAAACTAAAATTGTTTACTGCATATTGATGAGGAAGGATAAAAATTTCCCTTTTAATTCTTTAAAAAAATGTTAGTCTTTAAAAAATGTCAATTTGTAGGTTGTTGGATTTTTTTTTTCTGTACACGTTTTTTTGAAAGAAAAGTTTTTTTTTAATGAAGTCAGACAGTTTGTTAAAAAAACTGTTACACATATAAATCACTTAAGTACAGTAGTTAAAAATCGCCAAAATTGTTAATGATTCATTTTAAATTTACGAAAAGGTATTTTTCATATTTTTGGCCAATGAGTAATGTGGTCTCAAGTCTCTGTGAAAACCTGAATATGGCATTCTCTCATATATATTTTTGAATAATTTGGAAAGCAGGCAACTCCAGAAGGTATTCTGATATGACGGCAAAAATATTAAGACGTCAAGAAAACATTCAGAAGAGAAGGCAGAACTTTTGTAAGCCGAAGGAATTTTAAAGTTCACAAGTGAAAATTCTCCAGCATTTGGACAACAAACAACGAAAAAAGTATTCAAAATCATCACTAAAGCACGAATACTGTCTCAGTCAGTCAAGTGCCACACGTGATAAACGCCTGGGTGATCATGTCTCGAAAGAGACATGACTGACTAGGAAGAAGATTATCTCGCAGTAGGTTGCCATTACATTCTGCAGTAGACTGGTTGCCAGCCAAGGCTATAGAACCCAATCTGTTCTGTTATTTAACCCATAACTGGAAGGAAGAGACGGATTCATACCTTTACCGAAGGTATATGCGCGTAATTGAATGCAAGGAATTCAACTATATAACACAAAAAGATATTTGAAAAAATTGTTGTATGTCTCAGAAACGCTCGTTTGATAAGTAATGTAAGTTTGTCTTTTTTTTTGTTTGTTTGTTTGTTTTTTTCATTTTTTTTTTCCTGAAAGTTGGTTGCGCCTTAGTTTTTCTGCCTTTCTGAATGTGTTTTCTCTTTTCGTCATTTTCGAAATTGTAGTACGTTTTCATTATCCATAGTAATCGTTTTTTGAAACATATATGGTTATCCAGCCTTAATCTAAACTTATTTATAAATGGAACTTTTTCTGTGTGTTTGTCTATGTGCGTGTGTGTGTGTATGTGTCCGTTACCTATAGACTCCAAAACGGCTGAACCGATTTTCTTGAAAATTTACACAGTTGTACTATAAGCGTCTGCGAGTGTTCTTAGCTAGGTTTTGTGTCGAGATACCCCCGATAAATATCGAAAATCGATAATCGATAAAATCGGGTTATAGAAGGAGTGGTCCGATTTTAATCAAATTTGATACACTCATAGACAAAGACATAAGAAACGATATTTAGAAGTTTCAAGGTTGCAGTTCTTACAATAGTGCAGAAAATCGATAATTGATATATATATATATATATATATATATATAAAAGGCAAGATGCTTGTGTGTGTGTCTGTTTATTTGGCTGTATTTTTTTCAGCCCTTTTATTTTAGTTTTTGCTTCGGGTTTGGCTCTAAGTAGGTATAATTGTAGTCCTTAGTCTCAGCCATGATATCATTTACTCAGAGGACTTATTTAGCCTTCAAAATTTAGTTTACGACGAAAAAGACTTATTTGATATCGATACCAGGAAATCAAAATTTGACTTACATCCATTCATTTTTCTTTCAGTCTACGGTTTCGCTTTAACTGGAAACAACTATTGCTTTTTAGTCTTTCGTGCCAACGTCCAAAGTGTCTGAGCTCCAGGACCATGGATTAGTTTTAAAGCTTTCATTACACCCGAGCAACGCCGGGCTGTACTGCTAGTATGTAAATAAAAGGAAACTTTTGTTCAAATTTTGTATTTGCATCTTTTTTGTGTCTGTACTGTAATAAAAGTTTTTTCTTAAGAATTTTACGCAACGCTTGAGTTTTGTTATTTGCACTTATGAGAAACACGAATTCTCTTTTTCCAGTCTATTTCTACTAACTAGGTTCTTGTGTTTGGCACAATAATTTAAGATTAAGTACGCTCCGGTGGTAAGACATTTGGCCCAGAAGTTAAAAGCGTTAGCTGAAGTAATCCAGTGATTTGACTCAAGGGTTGTGAGTTCAATACCTGCAGAGGCGAACAAAACTTACATAGTAAAATAAAAAGGAAATAACTTAAACCGAGATATCTGGAAGTGATATGGCACGTGGAACTAGGACAATCTACTCAGTGTAAGAAATAAGAGATTCGGTTCGAGATTCAAATCACCTGAAGAAGCCCGAAGCGTACAACCGCCGAAACAAAGCTGAACATTGTAAATAGTTACTGAAAGTTCCGGAGATTACCGAATTGGAATTAAAAAATGACAAATTGAATTTATTTCTTTAATCATTTGTTTTAATCGTTACTCGTATTTGAGTAGACATATTTTTTAACTAAACTATATTTATATATATATATATTTCTACCGGCCAGATTATTTAAGAGAACTTTTGTTACGAAATGTGTCTCATTCAGCAGAATTCAAACTTGAGACACCTGATAACGTGGGGAATGCCAACAGTTGATCTGGTGCGTCTTAGACTACTCGACCACGAATGATTATTCGTGTAGACTGTGAAATCATTCGTGATCGAGTCGTCTAAGACGCACCAGATCAATTGCTGGCATCCCCTATGTTGTTATGGATAGAAGATTCGAGTTCTACCGAATGACACACATTTTTGTAAGAACATTTCTCAGAAATAATCAGGCCAGTAGAAATATATAAATATACTGTTTAGTTAAAAAAAAAAAAAGAAGAGAATATCTACTCAAATACAAGTATCGATGTTATGGTGAACTCAACTGTCTAGGGATATTGGACTCTAACCTCCTAATATAAGTCACTGTGTAGCGAGTAATCAAAGAGAAAAGACGAGTCAGTGACCTGGCAAGTTACCCAGCGTTACTACGCGATAATATAAAGTTCCCACCAGTATGTCGAACCTAAGGGACCGACATTTATACTTACATATAACGCACAATCTTCTATGTTGTACTCTATAACAATCGATTAAAAATAATGTTCAAAAAATGAATTTTTTTTTTCAATCATATCACTCCGAGCAAGGTGGTAACGCTACCAATGCGCAGGGGGCTACGTAAGAGTGAAGAGATTGGAAAAGAGAAAGCCGGAAACCACATCCTAAACAGGGAACAAGGGATGAGCCTCTTCACCTGTTCAATAGACTTGGGTGGAGTGTGAACCAGGCGATAGTTTAGTCTATCTACTCCGATTGAAAAAAAAAAAGAAAAGAAAAAAAGAAAAGTATGAAAAGATTGGAAAAGAGAAAGCCGGAAGCCACATCCTAAACAGGGAACAAGGGATGAGCCTCTTCACCTGTTCAATAGACGTGGGTGGAGTGTGAACCGGACGATAGTTTATTCTATTTACTCCGATTGAAAAAAAAAAAAAGAAAGAAAAAAAGAAAAGTGTGAAAAGATTGGAAAAGAGAAAGCCGGAAACCACATCCTAAACAGGGAACAAGGGATGAGCCTCTTCACCTGTTCAATAGATGTGGGTGGAGTGTGAATCGGGCGATAATTTAGTCTATTTAAAACCAACTGCAGGTTATTTAAAGCCAGAATATATTTTTAGACTGTAAGAATTCATTTTTTTAAAGATAATAATGGTTTAATGATACAAAGAGGAGATGTGTATTCATACCTTTCCAAAGATTATTTGTCTAAGTGAATATAACAAACCCAAACGAAATTGGAACTTGGCTCTCTGACAAATAAGAATGCATTAAAACTGGTAGAGAAGTAGAGATTATATGAAAGTAAGTTTCATGCCTCATTAAGTATAGTTTTTACTTACTGTTAAATTAAATGTAAATAGTGTAAAAAGCAAGGCGTACTGAACTATTACGTAATATTAGTCATTCTGTATGGCAATGAATGTTAGACAATATCCTCACTGATGATGAGGAGGCATAAATCTGGTTGCTGAGGATGCTGAGGACGAAAATGTGATCAATGATGAACTTTAAGAGAAAATGGAAGAAGTGTCAGAAAATGTAAAGAGTGTCCATTTAGCCTATCTTTCAGCATATTTCTTAAAAAGTGACAGTCATTGTTAATTTTTACTGATTTTTTTTTTGTGTTCAGATTTTCCTTGTGGGGAGAGTTGGCCACAGGCTGACCAACTCTCCCCATTGCTCATACTGGTTTTATATCTTCACATGTCTGGGTTCTTAATGAGCTTGTGGTTGTTTTTCATGCATTCCTTTGTATTAGGGTGTCTATACAGTGTAATCATTAACTCAAACACATCTTAGCTCAAGCACCTCTTAACATAAATTACCTTGTTGCTCAAATTTTTCAAAGATGTCTGTTCATTTTACTGCACAAGCTGTTCAAACCTCATCTGGCTTGTTCTTTATTAGTAACATCTTTCTTTCCACAGAATACAGAATGCATAGATGACGGGAAAGAAGAAAAAATAACCTTACTTTGTTCTGTTTGAAGATCATCTTTAGAGAATCAAGATTCAACAATGCTTCGCCAATACCGTCGGAAAACAGACAATGGGCTGGTTCCAGAGGATGTCTTACGGGCAGCAGTGGCCAGAGTTCTGAATGGAGAATCTGCAAAAGCTGTATCAAAGGGCACAGGAGTTCCTAGAACAACTCTCCGTCGAAAGACTGTCCTCATGAGAGAAAACAACGATGCCAACATCGCAACAGACTATTCTAATGCACAGATCATTTCCAGTGCAGAGGAGAAAGAATTGGCAGACTATATGCAAAAAAGTTCCAAAATGTTCTATGGCCTGACAATGTACGCAGCAAAAGAACTGGCATATAAAATGGCTTTGGCGAATGGTGAAAAGGTTCCTACTTCATGGGAGGCATACAAACGGACTGGAAAAGAATGGCTCATTGGATTTCTCAGAAAACACCCTCAACTTTCAATTCGGCATCCTGAGGCCACTTCTCTTGCCCGTGCAACAGCCTTTAACAAACACAACATCTATCAGTTTTTGACTTGTTAGAGGAGAAATACAAGAGTCTGAATGTCGAATGACGACAAATTTTCAATCTGGATGAGATGGGCTTCACGACTGTGCAGAAGATGCCCAAAGTTCTTGCTTCAAAAGGGTTTGTAAAGCAGGCTGGTCAAATGACCAGCAGAGAAAAAGGGGAGCTTGTTACTATCTGCGGGATAGTGTCAGCAACAGGTGTTGCCTTGCCACCAGTGTTTGTTTGTTTTTTTACATACTTACATGAATAAAACTTCTTCCATATCATGAAAAATGTGTGTTGTTTATGTGTGCAAACTTTCAGTTTGATACGACCAATCACCTCAACACTAGTGAAAGAAATATAAAAAAGGGAGATTTTGTGGACAACTCTCCCCACCCTCCCTTAATACTTGTATTGATAAATCGTTATTGTTTCTGAAAATTTCTTGCAATTTAAAAATAAAAGAATTTATGGCTTTAAATAACCTGCAAAATATTGATAAGCCTTGGTCAAAAATAAAAGCTAGCGAATAATATACAGACGTCTGTATTTGAAAAGGCTTGCGGCTCAAAACAAGCAATCCTGCTTTTATGTTAGTTGGTAGAATTGCTAGGAAAGCAGACTGTAAAATTTTCTTCCAGCTTCTTTCTCCCAATCAATTTTGATTTGATCTTCAACAATTTAAATGCAATGACAATCATTATTTTCTATCTTCTTAATTCGTGTTCTTTTATTGTCTTCTCTCGTTAACAGTAATTTTTTCATATTCTCTAACACTCAGTAATATTTGCATCTTAGTAGCTTTATTGCTTTGTTTGGGGGGAAAATGAGTAAAAGAAAATAGCTGTTATTTAAAACGTATTTTTTCTATCTACTTCTCAAACCAGTTTATCAAACGATTTATGTGGATACAATTGCTATTTTTCATAAAAAAAAGTAAGATAAAATAGTAGGCCTTGAATAGTTAGAATCTTGCTTTAGTGTGGGTCAAAGAAGTTGAAACGCCTCAGTCAGTTGAAACCCTTGCTCTAACCCATCCTTTTTCGGCTTACGGCCATATCACGTTGAATACACCGGTTCTCGCTTGATCACCGAAGTTAAGCAACGTTGAGCCTGGTCAGTATTTAGATAGCTGACCGCTTGGGAATACCAGGTGTTGTAAGCGTTTAGTGACGGATGTGCGTTGTGGTGAAGTGGATATCGGCTCGGAAAGAAAAATCAGTGAGCCGAGTTCGAATTCCAGTTGAATACCCTGCATTCACTTAAGCACTGGTACCCTTGCGGAAGGTATTAATCCGTCCCTTTCTCCCAGTTATGGGTTAAATAACAAGAGTATGACTTGGGGACCCTGCCCTTATAAACAAATCCCATGGAATCTTGATACTCGAAAAGATACTCCAGGTGTCAGGCTCGATGTTGGCCTCTGTCAGGGATGTCTTCAATTGGTCCCTGGAGCGCTGTTTCGTACCTCTACGTAGCCTCTTGCCGCTGGCGAGTTCTTCAAACAGGATGACACGTGTGAGTCGAGTGGGACGTATTACTAGACACAAAAACTTATATAAAAACAACAATAAATTGTTGAAAGAAAAAGGTATTACCAGCAATAAATGGCAATAAATGACCCGCCGAGGTTGATATGCCATAAAAACAAAACAACCAACCATCCTTTTTCATGCAACGGGGAGAAAGGGTTCTTAGTAGGCATCCACATTATACATCTGAACTTTTCAAAATAAAATGTGATAACTACATCAAATATTGTATTTGTAGCCGGTATCGGAATTGTCATCCTTTCCCCTTACTCCTTGTCTTACGTCTGGTGCAGGCCGTGGAGATCATTGTGAAGGCTCAGCGTACTTCTTAAAAATTGTAAGTAGGAGTCACAGAGGAGTGTGGGTGATGGACACGACTAGTCGAGTCGGGCCCTTCTGAGAGTACGTCGCTAGTACTCCTGTTGACAGTTGAACTCAAAATGGTCCTAGGCTATGAAGACCGATTTGCAGCAACGGTTTCTCATGTGTCAGGCTCGAAGTTGGCCTCTGTCAGGGATGTCTTCAACTGATCCCTGGAGCGCTGTTTCGTACCTCTACGTAGCCTCTTGCCGCAGGCGAGTTCTCCAAACAGGATGACACGTGTGAGTCGAGTGGGACGTATTCTGGTCACGTGACCTGCTCAGCGGAGGCGATGTTGAAAGATGGTAGCTTCGATGTTGGAGCGAGATATCCAAAGGAGAACCTCTTTGTTGGTGATGCCGTCCTCCCAAATGATGCGAAGTTGACACAGATGTTAAACGTGACGAATAACGTTAGTGACGTCATTAAAGTCATCAAAACAAATTCATTTATTAATAAATAAAATGTCAGCAAAACGTTTAATATTATTCACACGTAAAGCTGTTATCAAGGAATAATAATACCACACCTTAGAAACTGTTACTAGGTAACATGCTACAAAAAAAGAAAAAAAATCATCTTTATATCGAAGCTTTTGTCTCCATTAAAATTGGACGAAAGCTTGTTTTGTTCCCAAATTTCACAATGAATTCAACGTTGTTTTTCTTATAACTTTTTTTTACAGAAAACAATGGCCGACCGATAAAGAACAAACTAGGTACGGCCAATAATTAATGGAAATCGTTACTTGCGACTTTTTAGTATTTTTTTTAATTCTGATCTTTTTCAGCAAGATATTGCGTTGGGTTTATGCTTACCTTACTGAGGACAACCTTGTTCAAGAACCCTTCTTGCAAACACCAAAGAAAAACTCAGAATGGAATGACATGAAACCATTCCAACCTCACTTAACACAAGATGATAAAACGTTCTCATGCAAAGATGAAAACTTCAGAGGAAATTTACACTGCAGTTTTCTACTGAACAAACGTAACAAATTTGTGAAACCAGGGTCCCAAAACGAAGTTGATCAACCAAAGAAGTTGACCGTGTCTATTGAAGAAATTTTAAAGAATGATGCAACAGTCTGCAATCAACCGACGTGTCAAAACGTTCATAATTGGAAAATTTCAATGAAAGGAAAAGAAGCGATATTCATTATTGGCCAGAAATTGTGAGAAGGGTGGATATAAAATTTAGAGATTTAAGAAGGATAATTGTAACGAATACGTTCTGTACATTTATTAGTTAAAAGACATTAATCAGCATCATTTTACTCTAAAATTTTTCATTTATTTTGTTTAAAATGCAAACTTCAAATAAAAATATGTGCTGTTTAGCAAATGATATTTTAAAGTTTAAAAATATCGTTAATTTGATTAATATTTCTATCAGATTTGTTGAGGTCGGTAGTATACCGTTATTTTAGTATCCGAAGTAATAAGAAATTTATTTTTTCAAAAACTAATGAATTTTTATTTATAATCTGACTGTGACACGATAACTAGGCATATATGTATTTTATTATAATAGATTAAAATAGAAAATAGATTAGAATAGAAAATAGTTTAAAAACATATTTAACAAAAGTGAAAAAGAAGAGGAAAAAATAAATAAACGCTTTTTCTTTTATGAGGAAAATTACGGAAGAGACAAGAGTATCCGATTACTGTTTTAAATCCTACCACTCTTCCGGTAAATATTTGACTCAGTGATTTAATGTGATAAAGAGATAAAGTTCAGGAAAGTTCGGGGGGTGGGTTTTCGAATGACCAGGTCAAAGGCTGTCTTTTACTGTATCTTGACCACACATTAAGAATTTTCCGGCGGAAGCTTTATTAAGATAAAAAAAAAAGATAACTGTAATTTGAGACTTACAGTCGCCAATGTTTATCACCGGTGGTCTAAAGCATTTCTGGATTTCCGGATTCATTTTAAATAAATAGAAGTTAGTGAGTTTTCAAAGGGAGTTCCGCCGGGCGTGTGCTTGAAGTAAGAATCTCCGTTCGTCTTGTTTCGGTCAGTTCGGATATGTTGATCTCCATTAATTAGAGTTAGAGCTGTGTGTCACATTCGCCTGCCCCAACCGAAAAGGCTAACTCTAAACGAAATAAAGCATCGTTTCAACTCATCCAAGTTGTGGAAGTTCGTTCCTTATAGTTTAATCTTGTACCCCCAGCTTGAGGCTCCGACATTTTCAACAAACTCCCGGCAAACATCACAGCGTGGAGAACGGCCACCGGAGAAATTGTTCGGACCGTCCGCTGGGGTGTTACACTGACAGTATTTCATATTACAATATATCTAAATCTAAATCTAATCTAAATCTCTCTAAACTTATTTATAAATGGAACTTTGTATCTGTATGTGTGTCTGTGTGTGTGTCCGTTAGCTATAGACTCCGAAACAGCTGAACCGATTTTCTTGAAAATTTACACAGTTGTACTATAAGCGTCTGTGAGTGTTCTTAGCTAGGTTTTGTGTCGAGGTACCCCCGATAAACATCGATAATCAAAACAATCGGGTTATAGAAGGAGTGGCACGATTTTAATCAACTTTGATACACTCATAGACAAAGACATAAGAAACGATATTCAGAAGTTTCAAGGTTGCAGTTCTTACAATAGTGCAGAATATATATATATATATATATATATATATATATATATATATATATATATAAAAGGCAAGATGTTTGTGCGTGTGTCTGTTTATCTGCCTGTATTTTTTTCAGCCCTTTTATTTTAGTTTTTGCTTCGGGTTTGGCTCTAAGTAGGTATAATTGTAGTTCTTAGTCTCAGACATGATATAATTTACTCAGAGGACTTATTTAGCCTTCGAAATTCAGTTTACGACGAAAAAAACTTCTTTGATATCGATACCAGGTAATCAAAATTTGACTTACATCCATTCATTTTTCTTTCAGTCTACGGTTTTGCTTTAACTGGAAACAACTATTGCTTTTTAGTCTTTCGTGCCAACGTCCAAAGAGTCTGAGCTCCAGGACCATGGATTAGTTTTAAAGCTATCATTACACCCGAGCAACGCCGGGCTATACGTGGGTATGTGTATCTAGGAAGAAAATAGTTAGAAAATATGGGTATCGATAGATCTTTACGAGAAATGTGCTTTCTTTCATACGAGAGTCCCAAATTTCATATGCTGACCAAAATACTCTCATGGAATGTGGTCAAATGAGAGTTATTTTTCAGCAAGTCCCCATTGCAGTTCACAAACTTCTTTCGTTGATGTTGCAACGCTTAGGATGAATTAGTGAAAAGGTTTTCATCCTTGCTGGTCAAAAAAGTCAACAGCAGTAGATATGACGTCATCATCACTAATATACTTTAATATTTTATATATATATATATATATATATATATATATATATATATATATATTATAAATTAAGTTTTAGAACATGTACATAATTTTTTCTATATATGTCCTCTTCTCCACAATCATATGGCTGTTTCAGTGTTTGGACTCAAACACATCATCGAGAGAAATACAGGTTTGGAATCATTATCTGTTTATATTTGGTTCGTTGTTGTCGTGGGTGTTGGTTGGGGTTATTGGTAATTAAGTTAATGTGTCTCTCGTTTTGACTGTCAGACCCTCGAAGAATCCTGTGTGTAAGTGCGAAATTGTTGATTAATGGTATTATCTGTTGGAACGTACGTCCTATCGGGCGGGTATATCTTCCGGTTAGAATTTCTAAGAGGGCTTCGTGTTGAGTGGTCATTTTTTATAGTTGGCTATCGTTTAATGGATGTGCTTTGTGGTCCAGTGGATATCGACTCGGAACGAGAGAATGATTCCAAACCTGTATTTCTCCCGATGATGTGTTTGAGTCCAAACACTGAAACAGCCATATGATTGTAGAGAAGAGAACATATATAGAAGAAATTTTGTACGTGTTCTAAAACATAATTTATAATAAATATTCACAGCTCTATACATCATATATCGAGCACTGTTTTAAATTAATGTTTTGGACGGAAAAATTTTTTTTTTCTTTTTTCTTTCCCCATTCTATACTCACTCGGATATATATATATATATATATATATATATATATATATATATATATACATATATTTATATCTATATATATACTTATATTTATATATATATATATATTTATATATATATTTATATTTATAGATATATATATATATATACATATATATATATACTTATATTTATATATATATATATTTATATATATATACTTATATTTATATATATATATACTTATATTGTTATATATATATATATACTTATATTTATATATAATATTTTAATATTATAATATTATATTGTAATATTTATATTATTATTTATATATTTATTGTAATATATATATTATTATAATATTGTAATATTTTATTACATGGAGCTCTCTTCCTGTATCATTTTTTAATATTAAAATAAATTTTTAATATTAATTAGGATCGGGTTTTTTGGAATTTACCTTCCTGCTTTTTTCCCTTGGATTGAAGTATCTGAATTAAAATATATATATATATATATATATATATATATATATACATATATACACTTATATTTATATATATTTATATTTATATTTTATATTTATATTTATATATATATGTATATTTATATTTATATATATTTATAAATGTAAATACTTATTTATATTTATTTATATATATTTATATATATATTTATATTTTATATTTATATTTATTTATAAATATAAATATTAGCCAGCCCCCACGACAACAACGAACCAAATATAAACAGAGAAGGATTCCAAACCTTTATTTCTCCCGATGATGTGTTTGGGTTCCAAACACTGAAACAGCCATATGATTGTAGAGAAGAGGACATAGAAGAAATTATGTACATGTTCTAAAACATAATTTATAATAAATATATTTATATTTATATATATTTATATATATATTTATATTTTACATATTTATATTTTATATTTATATTTTATATAATATACACTAATATACTGGTTCCCAGTCAAATGTTTTTTTCTTCATGTTGGGGAACAAATTTTATATTCGGATGGGAGCAAATCAAGAGAATAGGGAGGGCGATTGACCGGCAGTCATCGAAGCCAAGGACTGGAGCATTTTCCTGGGAAAACAAGATCCCTTTCATCAGTTTTATTGGACGTTTGATTTTGATAGTTTTGTTTGCATCTGCATCTCTCCATTGTTGATGTGGCTTTTTTGAAGACAGTCAATAATCAATAACCTTCTTTGGAAGAGATAATGAAGGGATTTTTCAATGCAAGGATTATCTCTCTCTCTCTCTCTCTCTCTATCTCTGTTTCTAGCTTAAAGTAATGATCCAAACACTCATCCTGGGCTAGGAACTATTCAAGAAAACCAGCTGGCTATGCCTCAAACAATATCAGATTTTCCGGCGATGGAATCAGCCATGTGCGCTTTTCATCAGAAGTTGTTTCACTCACTGAGCAAAAACTTTTGTCATACCAAGTTCATTGTACAGTATATACTGAACTCTCTCACGGGATATGCTAACAACATTTGCTATTTGACTAGTAGTCAATCCATGACCATTTGATAAACACGATTAGTGTTTTCCCAGGTGGTAGCAGTTGCAGGACGTCCAAACTTTGGGTCATCTTCAAGACTCTACCTTCCCCTCCACTTTTGCACTGTTGATAAGCTGGAACGTCATCTCCTAATGTAGAAAGCATCTCAACATTAATGTTCTTGGGAGCTAAACCATTCTTCTGCAGATACTCGCTACGTTGCCAAATTTGGTTCATTTTTAAATCGCTACTTGTTACTTCTGAATTCTTCTTTGAACAGGCAGATGTTAGTTTCAGTTAAGTGCCATACGTGATACACGCTTTGGGCGATCATGTCTCAAAAGAGACATGACTGATTGGGCAGAAGATTATCCCGAAGTATGTTACCATTGCTTTCTGCGGTAGACAAGTTGCTGAGCAAGGCTATAGAATCCAATCTATCTTTATTATTTAACCCATAACTGGAGGGAAGAGACGGATTAATACTTTTCCCACGAGTATTTGTGCGTAAGTGAATGCAAGGAATTCAACTGGCATTCGAATTCGGCACCCTGATTTCTCGTTCCGAGCCGATTGCATCACAACGCACATATGGAAAGAAACAATGCAGTTATTAAGAAGAAAATTTAAAGTAACGCGTGCAATATTTCACAAGTCTAGCATTACTTCTTCAAATACAAATTCCATCACGTGTAGAACGGTTCCAAAGATCTTGAATTAATCTGAGGACACCTTTTTAAAATGCATATAAAATATTTGAAAGTATTTTCATTCGTAATAAATTTCTGTTGTCGTTAACTGTTGTTAAAGTAACAGTTTAGAACAAGTACTTCCTCAAGTTTTCGATTACTTTGTTTAAAAACAATTTTTATAAATGAGAAAGCTTACTTGAAGTGAAAGCTTAAGGATTAAATTTTTCTATTTCCGGTAAGCAAAATACTCTTGTGTATTTCAAACAGAAATTATATTGATCGAAATCGATTTTTTTCTAAAATAGCTGATTAGCGCCCATTTTTAGTCGTCTTACATAGCATTGCAATTCTCTGTATTAAAAAATCTTTAAAAATAAAACATACTATTCCGAAACTTTATTTGAGAAATATTAGCTTATTTAAAGTATAATTAATCTGATTTAAAAAAGATATTATTTACTTTAAGTTTCAAATGAATCTTTAAAACAAACCGACAGCAGCCATTCTTATATCAAATTATGTTGTGACAATTGCTGATTAAGTTTTTAGTTTTATTGTTGTTCTACGGGAACTTTATCTATTAAATCACAACGGGTGAGCAACTTTTTTATATAATCTTTAAGTACTCAGTAATATTTAAAATGTTTGAAAATATTTTCCATAATCTAGTTTTAGGAAAATTGATTTTAAATTTACTATAGTCTTCGCTCGTATATTCTGACAATGTCGTGAATATATATTTAAAAAGTGGGCACGTTGCATAATAGTTTATATCCCCAAAAAAATTAAATATTTAAAAAATGTTGATGCAAAATTATTTTTATCAAGCTTTTCAATTTTTGATTAGTAAATATAGTTTTCACTTAATAATAATAATACCTAATCATTTGAAAGCAATCCAAAATTTTTAAAAATTATATATTATAAATTATTATAATTAAAATTTTTAAAAGAATTAAAACCATTCTTGTGAAAATTCATTATTCATTGATCTTTTTTTTCTTAAGAAAATGGTGCCGTTAATATATCTTATATATAAAAGCAATCAAAAGCTTTTCTAATCAAATAATATTATAGTTTCATTGTATTTTGTATTTTACGATTCGGGACAGATTTTCAGGAAATGAGAATCAGCTTGAAAACTAATTGATGATTTATATTCTCTGCTTTTGACTAATAAACAATTTTTCAGATGAAAATAAAATTTCTCTAAATTTCATTAAGTAAGTGGGGGTAATATATATATATATATATATATATATATATATATATATATATATATATATATATATATATTACCAAGATTAACAAAAAGAATTTTACAAAAAGATTAATTCATTTGTGAATAAATCCTAAAAGTTTAATTGAAATACGGCAATTGTTTGATGTGTGCAAGAATTTTCAATATGTTTTTCACCGTAAAAAACCACTAAAACACTAAATTGTAAATATTGCGTTGACCGCTGACGAAAGAAAAACAAGATTTTTAACCAAAACTTCAAATGAGCGAGAAAGAAATAACAAATTTAATAAAAAATACAAGTGCTCAATCGCTTTTTTCCGTTCATTACAGAGAAGTACAGACAAACAGTAAAGGACAATAAGAAAAACGTAAACGGCATACGCCTCCAACCTACCCTTCACGAACAATCTCCTTCGGCGCCAATCTTGACCGCCACGCCGACTTTTTTCTGTATTTCTGACCAATTATTCTCCCGATGAAAGTCGGGTCCAAACCACACTCCGAGAATGCGAACAGGACCGTCCGTCTAACCGAAGGGCCCCGGAAGATCGACCCATTTCCAGGCACCTAACCGCAAGCCAAACGATTTGTCGCGGTTAATCTTGGCCTCTGTGAACTTTTCGTACTTTCAAGCGCCTTCAGTACCATCTCAATGTCTCTGCGGCACGACACGAAATTATATATGTCATCGGCGTACGCGAAAATCCTGACTCGAGCCCCACCAGGGACAGCGATTCCACGTACGGCCAAACTGTACGCCCTGTCCCTCAGCCGGCAAAGGAAAGGCCCCAACGCCAAAGCGTAAAGTAGGAGCGACAGCGGACAACCCTGACAAACTGATCGAGACAGCGCAAAAACGCGCAACATCTCCCCGTTCACCCGTACTACAGCACTGGGAAGGTTATTCCACAGGCAGAAGTCGAGTTTGAATCCAGCAGTCTGCAGGACAGCACCCAGGTAGCGATGGTCGACCCTATCAAATGCCTTGGATTGATCCAAATTGATCAGTACGGTCTGCTAGTCGTCTCTCACACCCTCGAGGATCGTGCGGATCAGATTGCTCTGAATTGTTCGGCCCCTCAGAGCACAATCCTGCTTGGGTCCCAACAGAATCTCGGCAACTAACTGCAAACGCTCCGTCAGGATCTTGGCCATAATTTTTAACTCTGTGTTTAGCAGAGTAATGGGCCTGTAATCATCTAAATGCCACCCAACCTCCTTGCCCTTTTTCAACAGCGTGACTACACCCCTGAAGATCTGGTTGGGGACGGACCCCTGCCGGAACCAGTTGTTGAACACGATAGTCAAAATCGTGACAAACAAGTGCGACAGCCTCAAGTACAATTCATAGGGCAAATCATCCAGACCCGGATACTTGCCACTGCCGACCTTCTTCAATGCTGCGTGTACTTTGTCCTCGTTAATCTCACCCTTGCAGCTAGCCGCTTCAGTCGGCAAAAGCTGAGGAAAGTCAGCCAAATAGCAACGAAAATCCTCATCACGGTGACCAGGCTCCTTGGTAAACTGGCTCTCGAAATGCTGCCGAAACGTCTCACACATGTCGTCAGTCGATCTCAAAGTAAGCTCTTCCGGAGTATCGACCTCTCGAATGTAACGATCGCTATGGATCTCTTCCTTGCTCAGTTCTGCGACCACGTTCACATCTTCAGAAGACATCTTGCTTAACTTATGCCTAACTAAATGACCTATGTAGCGCTTGCTTTCCAAACGCTCTAGAGCCTACCTAGCTAAGGCTATCTCTAGGTGATCCCCCTAGCCTCTGCTTGGGATAGGCTAGTCTTAAAAGCCTTCACCTTGTTAGACTTATCTATTGCGAGCCGCTTGGTTAACTCATCCTTAAGCCTCTCCCACCACTTATTCCTAATAACTGCCCTCACTAGTTCCCGCTTCACTACAGTAATTAGCTGCTCCTGAAAGTCCTACCTGTCCAGTAAGGACAGATTGAATTTCCAGTAACCAACCATTCTAGGCATAACGCTTAACGCTAAAATAAACCTTATAAAAACTTTAAAGCATAATACATTGATGATCTGTTCTGAAGAATTTCTCGATTGTGACATTAGTTTTATAACGTTAAATTTAATAGGTATCCACCCACTGTTGTCAATTCGATGATTTGTAACAAGATCGCTGACTTCAAAAAGATTAAGCCAGTTATAGCTAAATGTTCGATGTATTTAAGACTTCCGTGGACTGGAGAGAAGGGTGAAAACCTGACAAGGCAAATTTCTTCTGATGTGCAGAAGTTTTGTTTTTCTGCTGACATGTGTGTCGCATTTTGTACTAGACCAGTTCTATATTCTAGTCGAAAGGACGTTCTCCCCACTCATCAAATAAGCCCTGTAGTTTATAAGTATGATTGTAGCTGTGGTGTCAGTTACATAGGAAGAACAACTCAGTGGATTGATACTAGAATTAAACTGCATGTTCCACTGAAAATCAGGAACCATACGTGGCAATAAAATGAACTCATCCATAACACATATGGTTCCTCAATTTGTGAACACCTTATAAATAATAGAAAGTGTGCTATGTAATTTAATGTGGATTGATTTTATATTTTAGCCAATTCGCATTCATTTTTCCATTTAAAATTGCTGGTGTCTGTCTACATCAGGTCTTGCAGGCCCTCGCTGTGTACAAATCGAGAGTATTTGCCGAGCCATGCTGTGATCAGTTTCTGGAGGTTGATTTCTCTTTCTCATCACTGGCCAATTCATTTCTCACACCTACTATATTTTACTGTAAGTTCTCCCAGTTAAAAACTTTGATGAGCCGGATAGAAACCGGTTGTGTTTTCCCCCTTTCTTTGAAATTTTATCCCTCATTAAAGCATATATATATACAACAAGCAAGGTGAAAGGAGGTGAAAAGAGAGAGCGTCTTACTTGTAATAATTCTCAACCGGAAAACATGCTTGTCAGTATTGATTCTGGTGAGATAATGTGGGTTCCTCTGTTAACCTGACCGCTGTGGGCTTGTCACGGCTGTCTTATTCGCAGCCTTCATAACAACGGGCGTGAATAAACACGTCTAACCCCCAACCGTGATCAAAAGCAACTGGCATGAGTTCTTTATGAACTGACGTCATTCACCGGTTGCCACATAACATCGTCTCAGCTAAAGGGAGATAATTATCCTTTGCATCTCTACATACTTTAAAATCGACCTTGTTTAATATTACATTTGAATAGTTATACAGATAAATCTTATACTTTGTGAACAACTCACAAACACGAATACAGTAATTTTTTTTCTATTAACCTAATATTGTCATCTATGCTGCAAAAGAAATGTGCCCCTGAACTCTCTCCTGTTTTCTCCAAACTATATAACTATTGCCTTGCTGTTTCTTGCTTCCCTGCTTGTGGAATGTCCTCCTCGTAGTTCCTGTCTTTAAAAATTCTGAAGAGCCTTCCGACCCTTCTAACTACCGACCTATCAGCCTCTTACCACTTTTTGGCAAAGTGTTCGAGGCCATTATCAATGCTGAAATGATTCAGCATCTCACATCCAACAAATTATTTTCTGACTTATATTTATGTTATTCTGAGATGCATTTGTGACCAAAGCAAGTTGACTTAGAAGAATTACAAAGGTGCACATGACTGGTTAGGTAATGTCACCCACTAGTAACTGTGCAAGTGAATGGAATATGACCATCCAGGAACCCCCTACCAGCAGAACATCTTACTGATATCAAAGAGCAAAACGGGATGCGTTCCGCGATTTCCTTCGTCATGTTCCTTTGGAACACTGTTTTTAGCCTCTCTGTAGAAAACTGTGCATCCGAGGTCTTCTCCTGGGTAAAAACCGGCATCAATGCTTTTATCGCTTCCGGGAAGTTCTGTCTTAAGCCTAATTCTTCCCCTTGGTTGTCTCCTGCTTGCTTGGTCGCCATTATCTACAGGAACCACTTCTTCCGTCTGACCATAACAGGCGTCTTTTTGCCTCTGCTCGCAATGAATGCAGGCGGGTCCTAAATAATGCTAAGCTGTTGTTTGCTAATAGAATGAAGCAGCATATAGCATCCTGCAAATTTGACTCTAAGAACTACTAGCATCTCTGCAAAAGTGTGCTGAATAGTAGCACACCTTCGATCCCCCCACAACTCGATAATTTTGAGTTTCTCACATCCACAGCGACATTTGATTTATTTGGAGTACCCACATCCGATTTCCCTCCTAGAACTGAGGACCAACTGAGCGATATATACATAACCCCTTCTCTGGTTTCATTATTTGTAAGTTGGACTCCCATAAAACAAGTGGTTGTGACGGTATTCCAGTTATCGTTCTAAAGAAATGTGCCCCTGAACTCTCTCCTGTTTTCTCCAAACTATATAACTATTGCCTTGCTGTTTCTTGCTTCCCTGCTTGTGGAATGTCCTCCTCGTAGTTCCTGTCTTTAAAAATTCTGAAGAGCCTTCCGACCCTTCTAACAACCAACCTATCAGCCTCTTACCACTTTTTGGCAAAGTGTTCGAGGTCATTATCAATGCTGAAATGATTCAGCATCTCACATCCAACAAATTATTTTCTGACAAGCAGTATGGTTTCCGTTTCGCCAGGTCTGCTGATAATGTGCTAACGGCCATCACTGAGTGCATATATAATGAACCTTGATATGAACGGCGAAGACCGGGCTGTTACCCTAGATATCACAAAAACATTCGATAGAGTTTGGCATGCTGGCCTTTTGCAAAAGCTACAGGGTTACGGTATAACTGGACGACTGTTCGATTTCATTCAATCGTTCTTGTCAGATTGTAAAATGATGGTCGTTCTAAATGGGCATACTTCCAAATCCTTTCATGTGGACGTGGGTGTCCCTCAAGATCCTCAATATCTTCCCGATATTTAAAAATGACCTACACTCTTCCCGATATTTAAAAATGACCTACGCCCTTCCCGATATTTAAAAATGACCTACACTATTCCCGATATTTAAGAATGACCTACACTCTTCCCGATATTTAAAAATGACCTACGCTCTTCCCGATATTTAAAAATGACCTACGCTTTTCCCGATATTTAAAAATGACCTACACTCTTGCCGATATTTAAAAATGACCTACGCTCTTCCCGATATTTAAAAATGACCTACGCTCTTCCCGATATTAAAAATGACCTACGCTCTTCCCGATATTTAAAAATGACCTATGCTCTTCCAGATATTAAAAGTAACCTACGCTTTTCCCGATATTTAAAAATGACCTACACTCTTTCCGATATTTAAAAATGACTTACGCTCTTCCCGATATTTACAAATGACCTACGTTCTTCCCGATATTAAAAAATGACCTACGCTCTTCCCGATATTAAAAAATGGCCGAAACTCTTCCCGATATTTACAAATGTCCTACACTCTTCCCGATATTTAAAAATAACCTACGCTCTTCCCGATATTAAAAAATGACCTACGTTCTTCCCGATATTAAAAAAATGACCTACACTCTTCCCGATATTTAAAGATGACCTACGCTCTTCCAGATATTTAAAAATGACCTACGTTCTTCCCGATATTAAAAAATGACCTACGCTCTTCCCGATATTTAAAAATGACCTACACTCTTCCCGATATTTAAAAATGACCTACGCTCTTCCCGATATTTAAAGATGACCTACGCTCTTCCCGATATTAAAAAATGACCTACACTCTTCCCGACATTTAAAAATGATCTTCCTGATCTAAACTGTTCCCAAGTTGGCATCTGTGCAGATGACACCCACATCTACTCCAGTCTAAATATGAAATCTGCCAGGGCTGACAAAGAGATCTCGCCTCTGCTCTTAGAAAGGGTCCCCAATCTGTGATAGATTGGGGTAAGAAATGACTCGTAAATTTTAATGCGACCAAAACGAAGCTGCTCTTCTTTAACAACCATAGAGAATCTCTCCTACCTTCCATTAATATGGGTCACACTAAACCTTTCGAAAGCAATACGCTGCGCCTCCTCGGCCTCACTCTCTCAACCGACTTCAAGTGGAATGAATACATCGAATCAGTAGCCAAATTCATTACTAAGATGTTTGGGTTGCTGAAGCTTTTCACGTCAGAAACCATCTTGCATATTTATAAATTTAACATTCGTCCGTGCACTGAGTACTGTTATCATATCTGAGCAGGTGCGCCTGTTGTTCACCCCGGGGTTTTTGACAAAACCCAGAGGAGGATCTGCAATGTATTTAGTCCCTAGTTGGCTGCTTGGCTTCAGCCTCTTTCTCACTAACGAAATGTGTCTTCTCACTGTCTTTTCAACATGGCTTCTGCTCGGATGAGCTTAAGTCACTGATGCCTCCTCAACAGGTGTTTACCCGTTCAACCAGACTGGCAACTGGGTCCCACCCATTCACAGTCAGGTTAGCCAAACGCAGACGACAATTCTACTCCTGCAGCTTCCTCTCTCGCACTTCCCGCCTGTGGAACTCACTCCCGTATTCTTGCTTTCCTGACGGGTACGACCTCCAGAAATTTAAAAGCAAAGTTAATACTCACCTACTAACCACTGGCGTCTAGCTCTCTCCCCTCCCCTGTATAACCTTCCCTTTCTCTCCACCTATGTATCTGTCATCGCACCTTCTTTCTCAGCTTTCTATTGTTCCTTTCTAACTAGCTTGTACTCCTCACTCTTTTCTAATTAATCTCTTTACATTTATGTAACCCCCTGCACATCAGTGGCGTTTCTGCCTTGCTCGGGGTGAAATGATTAAAAAAAAAAAAAAAAAAAAAAAGTATTTCCACGGTTTCTGCTCTGACGATCTTTATTCCCTGGTGCCCCACATCATAAGTTTGCCAGTACAACTAGATTGGTGATTAGGTCTTATTCTTTTAGTGTCGAAATTGGCTGATGTAACCGCCAGTTCTACTCTATCAGTTGTTTTCCTTACGCTTTCCGCCTGCGGGACTCCCTTCCCCATGCTTTCTTCCCGGATAGCTACAACCTTCAAAACTTTAAATGTAACGCCAATCGCCATCTTCTATCTCTGTGACTCCTTCCTCTCTTTTACATTGTAACCCCCTGTGCATCAGTGGCAGTACAGCCTTACTTGGGGTGAAACGATTAATAAAAAAATGATAACCAATACAGAAATCAGAAACTGTGCTAGAAATAAAAAAATAAAAATCTCTGAGGCTTTAAAATTTCGCGATCACTCAATTGAATCTAGAAAACCTGGAGGAAAATGATATTTGTCGGAATGTCAATGTTACTCTCCAAGCAAATTATATAAAGAACTAGCAGTATAGCTCGTTGCTCTGGTGTAATGAAAGCTTTAAAACTAATCCATGGTCCTGGGGATCAGATTCAGCCTAAATAATATTTGTGCGAAGTTTGTTGAGAATCGGATAAAAATTGTGGATTTGTATAAAGAACATACAGACAGATAAACAGACACACACACAAACATCTTGCCTTTTATATATATATATATATTATCGATTTTCTGCACTATTGTAAGAACTGCAACCTTGAAACTTCTGAATATCATTTCTTATGTCTTTGTCTATGAGTGTATCAAATTTGATTAAAATCGGACCACTCCTTCTATAACCCGATATTATCGATTATTATAGCTAAGAACACTCGCAGACGCTTATAGTACAACTGTGTAAATTTTCAAGAAAATCGGTTCAGCCGTTTCGGAGTCTATAGATAACGGACACACACACACACACACACACACACACACACACATACACAAAGTTCCATTTATAAATAAAATTAGATAGATTTAGATTTATATTAAAAAAAAAAACAAAGTGAAGCAATAATACAATTTTGCCAGTGAACTAAAGTGATTGAGAAAAATGGAGGTGATAACTGTACCCAGCATTATTGGCGTACTTGGAACAGTGCTGAAGAGTTTCACAAAATGGTTGGAGTAAGTGTAAATTCTATAAAACTTAAATTCATAATTGGCGGCATTGTTAAAATCAACAAACCGACTGAGGAAAAAAAATACTGATAATATCGAGAAAATGTCGCCAAAATCCACATCCAAATAACTGTATCCAGTAAATCATTGTTATTTGTATTTATTGGGTTTTCATATCAACAACTGGTGACTTTCACGGAATAACAGATCAAGTGATGGCAAGCCTCCTTAATACTGTCGGATTCTTAAAATCTAGTTGTACAAAAATCTAAGAATGCACACACCTACACCTTTTCACAAACCAATAAAAAAAAACCGGCGCACCTGAAGGAGACTACCATCACCTTTAAATTTGTTGTTTTTCATATATTTTTTTTCTTTTTTCAGTGCAGTCTTATCGATTAAACCCTGAACTTTCTGATTTACAAAAAAGATTTTGAAATATTTCAATATTTAAATAATTGGAGGTGGGGGGCTCAGTTTTTCATACAACCTTATACTGAGCAATTACCTTTTTTCTTGAGCATATTCAACAACTGAATCCTTTACTAAATTTTTGAATAAAGCCATTCTTGGAGTTTCCGAAGAAGATGCCATCGTAAGAACTAAAGAAAACTTGAAAAGGACAAAAACAAGAGCAACAACTCGTCCCAAAAAAAAACAAAACAAAGCGACCCCAGCGCAAGTGGTTCCAAAACGGTGGATCGATTTACTAAGTTACTATAACGTTGTATGAGTAAATGAGCCCCGCTAAAATTGTTCAAATATTGAAATTTTTCCAAATTTTTTTTTTTTTTTTTGTAATCGGAAACTTTATGTAATAATCGATAAGATTGCGCTGAAAAAAAAGTTAAAAAAAAAAAAAGGAAAAACAACAAATTTAAAGGTGGTGGTAGTCTCCTTCAGGTCCGAAAAAAAAAAAGAACATATACATTTATTCATTCACCAATAAAAAATGTTTTTCTTGGCTTACTAATTTTACTTTATGCGGACGTCTTCATACAGAAATTGGATACAATTTCTTATTTATTAACCAATCCGGATTCAGAGGAAGACCTAGGATAGGAGTCTATTTCATCTTTCAGAATCACATAAATTGCGTGAATTTGTGCTTGTTTGTCAGAGAGAATTCAGTTGCCTACTGGACTCTAAGCCGAAGAGACATGCATTTCCTTACACTTTCTCTTCCACACTGCATCCATTGATTTTCCTTCCTCCCTTTTCGCTTATTTACTGTTAGCAAAAAAGAAAGACGATTAAAAACACCACTTCTGTCCATTTTTTTTCTCCCTGTGGACGTATCTTTTCACTTACTAATGGCGGACACACACAAGCGCACAAATGCACGCAGCGAAACAGAAATATGTCTTTTCTTTCACAAATTCATTTCTCATTATTATTCAACTAGCTTACAAAAATGAACTTTAAAAATACATATACTCGGAAGAGAGACTTTAAGCAGACTTTCAAAATTTATATTTTAAATCAACAAAATAATATGTTCAGTTTCTATCGTTAAATAAATTTTATATTTATTATTACAAGCAAGATCTTTTTATCGTTTTTTGCTTGTTCAACAGAATATGTTTTCAATATTAGTGGGCTCTGTTATGTTTGACAGAACGCCATTCACAAACATAGCCGACGCCTGTCACATGACTTCAGCATTTTCTCTCTAGTAGAAGCAGAATTTGAAATAGTATTGTTATCAAAGTTCCACCACAATCGATTTTTTTTCCGAAATGAAAGCAAAATATCGCACCCTTCTGTTTTAAATATTTGGCAAAAATGAGATTTTTGGTTGGTACTGTTTCATTAATATGTTGTGCAGGAATTGCTATTGTAGGGGCCTCGGTGATGCTTAGTAAATTGGCCATGTATGAAACAAGTCCGAAGTCCCCAGAAATTTAAATGTCAGAATGTTGAAGTTTGGATGTTGAAATGTGAAAGGATAAAATATTTCGTGTGTACATTAGAGCAAAGATTTGTTTACAGAATGACAAAAATGTAAGAAGGAAAATATAAGCAAAATTTTGGTAACTGAACACTATAATATGTTTCCGAAAAGAAAAAATGTTTATTAAGACAATGCATGCAGTTTTGTAGTTAAAATTGTTCGTAGTAGTAATGTAGGTATTTGAAATGTCCGCATGAATTTAGAGTTCATGGTCGTGTAGTAGCGGGATGTAAAGTCTTTGTTCCTTCCTTTTTTTAGTAGGTCGCGACAGGTTGAGAGAAAGAGAAGGCAAAACAAATAAAGGAGTGGTACTTAACATCTGTCCATTTGGTTGTGTGATGTTCTCTTTAGCGGTGTGGTGTGAAAATGAAGAAGAGGAGGTTGAAAGTGAGGGCGTATGAAACTGTGACATGCCCTTCGTCCGTTTTGGCGTGGAGTGAAAAGGAAGAAAAGAAAATTAGAAGAAGAGGTTGAATGAAACTGTGACGTGCTCTACTTCCGGGTTAGCTTCTTGAATTTTCTTTCGTTACATTACCATGTGCTCCTCAGCTAACCGCTCCCATCTGAGTGACTTTTGATGTGGAGTGAAGTGGTTTTTATAGTCAAGCTTTTCATGATACCGGCTTCAGCGAATCCTTTTCACATCTAGGTGTGAAAATACGTCATTCATAAATTTGCTGTTTTTAGTCCAATCAGGATTCAGAATATACTTTTCGCACTGACTTGTGAATTTTTCTTAGTTGGGTGTTTTCCAAAGTCGTTTGAATCCTTTTTTGAGGGAGTGCAATTTTACTTTGGGGTTTTCCCAAATATTGTAGTCGTTTGAATCCGATTTTGCGGTTATGCAATTTATTTTGTGTTTTAGTTGGTTGATGGATTATATAGAATTTGTATCTTATACTATTTTGTTTTTGTCAAGGGGAGAAAACTTTTTTTTTCTCGCAGTACAAATGTATTAATTTTATGCTGAATAGGTTATTTTATTACAAAATATGGTAGAAATGTTACTTTGGAGATCTTATTCTTCCTCCCAGTTTTTTTTTTTAATATCGCGTGTGTACTATTTAATTTAGTGGCCCGTTCGTCATTTTTTTTTTTTACAGTCATGAGACAGATATCCCTGAAGATGTTATTTCAGCAAAGAATATCTGTTCAATATATTTGTCTCGAAAATTACCACAAATATTTAACGAAACTAATAAAATAATTGATTTTTTTTTTAGAATTGGAGCTTGCATAATATAATAAAACACTTCTTTTTCTAATGTACAGAAAAAAAATTATACATAATATTTATTTTTCAAAAAGATTTCTTGTAATTTTTAAACTATTGGTTATATAAGATGATAATTTTAGGGAGAAAATAAAAATTCATTCATGTGCCAATGAGTAATTAAGAAAGAGCTTAATGTGAACGAAATCATTTATCATTATCAATTCAATAGCTACACACATTTTAGCCATTAATTTTAATGCATTACAATTAATGACCTTATGGGATACACATTTTTTTTCTATTAAAATAAGCAATAAGAAAATACATAAAAACATTATAGAAATTTTGGATCAAAACGGCATTAGAATTTAAATTACATTTTTATATTTCTCAACCAATCAGCTAAAAACATAGAATAAGAACATTCTAGAAAAATAGGATCGGAAGTCAATTAACAAAAAATATTTAGGCCCCAAAACAAAATAGTAAAATACAAATCTGATTGGTCAATAAATGTCTTCACACCTAAATGTTAGGAAGATTCTTTGATCCACTATTATGGTATATAAATAACACACAGTTAGGAAGAAGGAGATCAGTCACCTAGCTAGCCATTAAGTCAGCATGTAACCGATACTTTGTCCGGCCAAGTCATTCTTCCACACCAAAGTTCATGACCTAGCTACAGATGGCCGTGAAAGGAAAAACCCGACAAACTTTCTTTCATCAACGCGACATGCTGTCGCCACCCGAGATGAACTTAATGTAAGTAAGAACGACTTATTTACGGACTCCGTTAATATAAATTTACACACACCTTTAAAAAAATTTAACTTCTTGCCAAACTTTATTTTCCAAAAGGCAATTTTTCACATCTTGTATTTTATTTGTTTCCACATGCTAATTTTATTTTATACAGATTAAATTGTTTGTTGTTTAATGTTCGTTGTGACCTATTCCATTTCTTTTGCGCGATTGTAAAACATTGTGTTGTATTTGTGGGGGAACTAATCTCGAGAGCAATACCCGTAAAATACGGCAGCACATCAACCAAGCACTTACCAAATCCCCTACAACCTTAATTTTAATACATTTTCTCCGTAATTTTAATACATTTTCTTAAATTCAGAATTATTTTTTTTTAAATTACTTTGGGTGCTTCTACATATATAATCGTATGAAATATGTAAGAAAATAATTAAAAAAATAAAGCAAAAGTGTCATTTAAAATATGACTACTACGTATGAGTAAAAAAATTAATTTGTCAATTCTGTGAAGTTTAATAAATGGTATAGAATTATATGTGCGTTATGGTGCAGTGGATATCGGCTCGAAACGAGAAATCGGGGAGCTGAGTTCAAATTCCAGTTGAATTCATTGCATTCACTTACGCGCAAATACCCTTGGGAAAGGTGTTAATCCGTCTCTTCCTTCCAGTTATGGGTTAAATAACAGGACAGATCGGGTTCTATAGCCTTGGCTGGCAACCAATTTACCGCAGAAAGCAATGACAACCTACTGCGGGATAATCTTCTGCCCAGTCAGTCATGTCACGAAAGAGACATGATCACCCAAGTGTGTTTCACGTATGGCACTTAACTGATAGAATTATATATATATATATATATATATATATATATATATATATATATATATTCTCAAAGTATCGGTAATAAAAAGTTATAGATAATTTATTTTTAAACATAAATAAAACTTTTTTACTAGTGTGTAAGGGCAACAGTGATGCGAGGTAAATTGGCCTTGTGTCAAACACTTCCGAAGTCCCCATAATTTAAATATCAGAAGGTTGACGGTTGGATGTTGTTGAAATATGGAAGGATACAATATTTCGTTTCTACATTAAAGTAAAGAATTATTAACGGAATGAGAAAATTGTAAGAATAAAAATATAAGTGAAATTTCTTTAACTGAAACACTATAACATCTTTGTGAGAAGAGAAATGTTCATTGAGAAATTTATGCAGCTTTGGAGTTAAAACTGTTCAGAGAGAAATGTAAGTATGTAAAATGTCCACAGAAGTTTAGAGTTCATAGTTTGATAGCAGAAGGATAGTAGCAGCAGAATGTGAAGTCTTATGTTCCTTTCCCTTTTTGGTAGGTGGGCAACAGTGTGAGAGAGAAGTAAAACAAATATAGAAATTTTACTTAGCGACTCCTGTTATCGTTGTTGTTGTTGTTGTTGTTGTTACTCTCTTTGGCGATGCGAAATGAAAATGAAGAAAGTTAGAATGAATATGTGACGTGCCCTTGCGTCCGGGTCAGTTTCTTGAAATCTATTTTGTTACATTGCCACAAGATTCGTCAGCTAACCGTTTCCATGCTGGACTGACTTTGACCTTTCACGGAATGTGGTTTAAGCAGTGAAGCTGGTCATGTGACCGGCTCCGAGAGGCATTTTCTTCTTTAGATGTGAAAAAACGTTTGACTGACGTCATATACCAATTTTCTATTTTCTATCCAGTTAGGATCAAGAATTTTGCTTTTCACACTGACTTGTGAATTTTGCCTTGGTCTGGGTTTTCCCAAAATGTTTTTAGTTGTTTGAATCCACTTTTGCGGGTGTGCAGTTTTACTTTGTCTGTTATAGATGGGTTTTTCCAAAATGCTTTTAGTCGTTTAGATCCGATTTTGCAATTTTACTTTGTGTGTTTTAGTTAGTTGATGGATTTGTATCCTATAAGTGCACTGAAGATGGTGGAATGTGACTTCCCTCTGTCTCTTCTATAAATATTTTCATAGCTTCTGCTTTGACGAACTTAGGTCACTGGTTCCCTCCACAAGAATTTACTCGGGTAACTAGACTGGTAACAAGGTCCCACTCTTTTACAGTTAGATCAACCAAATGCAGGTGACAATTCTACTCCATCAGCTTCTTTTCTCGCACTTCCTGCCTGTGGAACTCCTTTCCACATACTTGCTTTTCTGACGGCTACAACCTCCAGGAATTTAAATGCAAAGTCAATTCCCATCTCTTATCCACTTAACTCCAGTCCTTTCCACATCCCCCCGTATATCTTGTTCTTTTCCTTTTCTCTCTACCTTCGTAACTGTCTTCGCGCCTGTGTTCACACCCTTCTCTTGCCCTTTCTCTTTCACCCCCTGTAGCTGGTTCGTATTTGTCTTCACTCTACCCCTGTCTAAAACTTTAACTCTCTTATGTAGCTCTCTGCACATCAGTGGCGGCACCGCCTTGCTTGGGGTTAAACCGAATAGAATTGACACTATTTATGCACGATAGTCTGTGGTGGATACGAAATAAAAATAACTTTCTTCTTCACGACTTGCGAACTCGTAACACCATTGGATAAAAAAAATTACTACTTAGCTATCATAGGACAATTTACAAATCGCAGCCTAGCGACAATTTACTTCTCGCTATATTTTCATTAATCAAATTTCGTGTATTTTTGGTAGAAAGAGGCTCCAACTAGCTTCCTTTATTTTCCTACAAATTTGATTGGCTAATTTTCTCCAAAAAATTGTTACATCACGAAACACAATTTTCCCGCTTAGCTCAGTTGATCCATTTTGACAGTACTTAAAAACAATTCCCCTGGTCTCCTCAAACAATTCGGACTGGAAGCAGACGACCGTGTACACAAGTCATGTAATTTTTTTTTTTAATCATATCACCCCGAGCAAGGCGGTAACGCCACTGATGTGCAGGGGACTACGTGAGAGTGGAAAGATTTGGAAAAGAGAAAGTCGGAAACCACATCCTAAACAGGGAACAAGGGATGAGCCTCGACACCTGTACAATAATAAGTCAAACGTTTTTTCGCTGGAGTTGAGCTGCCAGGTCAAGACCAATCACATCACAGGTTCAACTTTGGAGCCTGTTGAGAACAGTACTGGTGCCTGACCAGGTATGACAACAGTATTCCATGCACGGTCGAATGGTTGATTTGTATATGTACAAGATGGATTCAAGCGGAAAAAACTTCCTGGCTCGACACAGTGACCCAACCTTCCTAGCAGTGGATTTAGCTACTGATTCATTGTAATGATTCCACTTGAAGTCTGAAGAAAGGGTAAGGCTGAGAAGGCGCAGTGTATTGCTTTCAAGAAGGCTTGCTTGGTTCATGCTATGGGTGGCAGGAGAGATTGCCTGTGATGGTTGACAGATGGGAGTTTCGATTTAGAGGCATTTCAAATTTATGAGCCACTTCTTACTCCCAATCCACCACTGAGTGGAGGTCCTTCTCGAGATCAGCAGCGAGGTTATCACTGTCCACCTCGCCAGATTTCTTACTGATGCGGGAGTAGACAGAGGCGTCATCTGCGTAGATGCCTATTTGGGATTTGATCACGTCTGAGAGATAATTTTTGAAGATTAGAAAGAGCGTCGGACCGAGGAAAGAACTCTGAGGGACACCAGCGTTCGTGCGGTATGATTTGGAGGCATGCCTATTCATGACAACATTCATTATGAGTTTAGATAGGGAACATTGGATCAGATCAAGCAAGCGTCTAATGATACCATAGCCCTGTAGCTTGCGCAGGAGGCCAGCGTGACAAACCCAATCAAAAGCCTTGGAGATATCCAGAGCAACAGCACGAGCCTCGCCGGATTTATCGAGGGCCTGGTATATGTACCCCATGATGGTCGTTAGAATATCGGAAGTAGACCTGGTAAAGCAGAATCCACACTGTTTGTCTGACATCAGTTTATGGGTAGTAAGATGTAGAACTATTTCAGCTTTGATAATAGCCTCGAACACTTTCCCGAAAATTGGTAGGAGACTGATAGGATAATAAATGAAGGGGTCAGAGGGTTCCTCCGAGTTCTTAAATACAGGAACCACAGAAGATGACTTCTATCAGGCGGGAAAACAGGAAGCAGAAAGGCAGTAATTGTAAAGTTTAGAGAGGACAGAAGAGATTTAAGGGGCACATTTCTTCAGGACAATGATCGGGATTCCATCACCTTCGCTGGCCTTATGGGGGTCAAGCTTTGATATTATCTTAGATACCAGAGACGGAGTTAATGATGTAAACATCTTTTAGTTACGCCTAAGAGGGAAATCGGGTGCGGAAATTAATTACATACGGAAATTAATTGTTCATTTAATGAAGACTAACTTTCTGCTATTATCTTTCAAATAAAAACCTATATTTAACTTTAAAGAAGACATTTAAATTGTTTGAAATGCATTTATCGAGTTTATTTAGAAAGTCTGTGGTAGTAACTAATGTGTGTAACATACAACAATATCATTCAATTCTAAAAGACATTCATTGATTCAAGGGAGACTACTTGTGTGAAAAATTGGTAAATAATTTCCCTTGCCACAAAAAATATATTTTTCTATATCTGTTGCCCACTTCAGGTAAATTCATGAAATTTCAAGGAATTAAAGTTTATTGGGAAAATTGATTTTATTAGCTGAACACAGGACTTCTTAGGGAATGTAGATCATCTATTGTTTTTTCAAATATTTTGCCTATTTTTCTGAAAACCTGCTTCCAATAGTAAAATAAAAAAAACGCAATAATCTATGACATTATTCAATTTGATAACCTTTAAATTGCTTTAATAAATAATATATATTAGGAACATTATAGTTTGAAGAACTTTTCTTGATTAATAGTAAAATTTTAAAAGAATTGCTTTCATCTTTATAATTATAATATTTTATAAGGTTTCAAAACTATTTTTAAAATACTTCAAAGAGTTGTTGGCATTAATTTTTAGTTTATTAAGTGAAAACTATATTTACTATTCGAAAATTGAAAAGTTTAACATAAATCGTCGTGCCTTCGCATTTTTAAAATATTTTTTAAATTTTTTGTACGTATTTAAAGTTCTATTTTTGTATGGTAATTTCTGTGAGTACATTAAAAGGTTATGTGTTTTACGGTTTCTTTCCCTTGTAGGAAAAAAATTGAACAATTATGTCACTTGTGATCACCATAGACACTTAGCTTATCTCGCGTCTAGCTGTCGTCACATGTCAAATCATACGGGAAACGTCTAAAAGATCAACATTCCGTGATTAAGAAATAGTTTTAGTCTAAATTTCGTCCTATAAATAATACTTATGTAAATCAAATTAATTTAACTTTAAATTTTTTTCAAAAATGGCTGAAAAATTGAAAAAATTAAGAAACAATCTCAAAATTTTAGATTCCAATCAATATAATTTCTGTTTGAAATACACCAGAGTATTTTACATACTAGAAATAGTAAATTTAGTTATTTAGCTTCCAATTATAACTTAGATAAAACTTTCAAGAAAACCTTCTTTTTTTTTTTTTTGAAAATTTAATTTAAAAATTAGGTATCGAAAATGAGTGGCGGTACCTACATGATCCGCAAGCCCAACTTGTTTTTGCGATTTGATGACCAATCAGGATTCAGAGTTCCGCTACAGGTCCGTAAAAGGAATTTGATATTTATTTATTTTTGGTTTACCTCCGGAACTTTTGCGTGGAGCCAGATGCGCAAAAACAGTTTTGGTCATTTACTATCTGGACCTCTGAGGGAAAACATCCGGTCCTTCACTTGCTCGGTATCACCACAGTCTCTTAGGTTTTATTTCTTTTTTTTTTTTTTTACCAACCTCCTCTCTGCAAGGGCAAGGAGTTTTCAGTGACTACTTGACAGGAATCGGTTCTTCTGCTCCTGCGGTCAGGTTCAATTAGATTTCGTCCTCTCCTGCTGGATCTGTTCTGTTCGGATATGGATTGCTAGACGGTATTTCCCTCTTCGTCTGCTGTTCGTTCACCGAGACTTCGTTATTCTGTTTCTCTCTGTAATTTTTATTTTCCACATTATCACTATCACTGCAACAACGACCAGCAAGTTATTGATCCTTACTGACCAATTTATCAAAATTACTTTATTATTCTTCCAACTGATATCTTCTTTTCCATATGTATTTAATTTGACTTTTAACCGTTCCATATTAATTTTATCTATTGACTTTAATAACTCTGGTATTCTCTCTGTCGTGATCCTAGGGTATTTGCTTATTACTGGCTCCCATAACTGTGTCCAATTATCTAAGATTTTGTCAACTAACTCCATTATTGAATCTCTTTCTTCAAATTTCTCTTCAACCTGGTAATATGGGGGTAGGGAGATGGACATGCCAATTGCAGAACACCCCAGGGATAATTTTATCAAGGATAAGGGCATTTTCACCCTCAACGTCTTAGTGAGTCTTCTTCACATAACCTGGAAAGATCAACAGATTTCTGAGCAGCTACTACCCAAACTCCATCAAATATCCTGATTGCTTGCGGTAGTTCAGTATCAATCAATATCTCGACCTGGCAATATTCCTCGACCTTCTTTCTATTATCTTTAAATAATAATGTGTGGTGGTACCGAGCAGGCGAGGGGCCGGATGTTTGCCTTCGGAGGTCCAGATAGCAAATGACCGAAACTGGTCTTTGCGCACCTAGGCTCGACGCATAAGTTCCGGTGGAAAACCAAAAAATAAAAAGAATATAAAAAGCAATTTCCACCAATCAAAAGGTCCCGCACCATATCCTTTCAGCACACTCATTCGGAGCTCCTTGGGAACAGTTAAAAAGAACGACGAATTTGACTTCTCGCCAGAAAGCTTTGAAGTATACCGACAGTCTATGTCGCTATGTCTTTCACAACTCCTTTGCGCCACCAATCCTTAATTGCTGCCAGTGTTTCATTCACCAAAAAATCGAATTACACCTACCAACCCATTGATCTCCTCTTTCATCTTCTGTGATCAGCACGGCAAAAACTTAAGTATTCACAAAAGAGACACTTTAATTCCTTTTATAAAATTAATTCTTTCCTTTCTTTCAAATGAAAATTTTAAGAACGGACTTTGTGCGTGTAAAATCAAGAGACATCCTTCTTTTTCTTCTTCTTCTTCTTCTTCTTCTTCTTCTTCCTCTTCTATGTGCCCTGTCCTTTCAGGTCGTAGGCGATCATGGTTCTCCACGTCTCCCTATCCCTTGTGCCTCCTAGTATGTTTGTTCCCGTTACTCCTGTCAACCCCTGTTCCGTCATCCACCTGATCAGGCCCTGCAAATATGTTATCCGCTGCCTTCCTCTGTCTCTCTTTCCTTTTATCTGGCCAGTCAGTATCAGGTTCTCCAGGCTCTCCTTCCTCATTGCGTGTCCCAGGAACTTCAGTTGTCTCTTCCTGATGCTCAGTATCAATTTCCTCTTTGTTGCCATTCTTTCCAACACCTCATCGTTGCTTGCATGCTCAGTCCATGATATCCGCAGCATCCTTCTGTAGAACCACATTTCCGCTGCTTCCAGTTTTGTCCTAATTTTCGATGATATTGTCCAGCATTCGCTTCCGTATTGAAGAACTGACATCACGTAGCAGTCCAGCACTCTTTTCTTTGTTTCCAGTGAGATTTTCCTGTGTGTTAGTATTTTGCTCAGCTTCTGGAACGCGTCCTTTGCCATGCCAATTCGCCTTCGGATGTCCGTGTCGCACTATCCATCTTCAGTTAGGACACTTCCTAGGTATTTAAATTTTTGTACTTGCTTGATTCTGGTATCTCTCACATTTATTTGGCATTTTGGGTTGTACCTTTTGCTGATGACCATGCACTCAGTTTTCTTAAAGTTTATTTGTAGTCCTTTTTTGTCACTCTCCACCGCTACCTTCTGTATGAGGTCTTGTAGTTTACTTTCCGTGTCCGCGATCAGCACTGTATCGTCTGCGTACCTTATGTTGTTCAAGTTGTGTCCTCCACAACAAATTCTGGCGTTTCATCTAGGGTCCTCAAGATATTCTCTGTACAGGTTGAACAAATCCGGTGAAAAGACACATCCTTGTCTTACGCCTCTTTCTATCTTTGTAAATCTACTGAGATCGTTGCCTGTCCGTACGCAGGCCGTTTGCTGCCAGTAGAGATTCTTGATTACTCTTATGTCTTTGCCGAAAATGTCGAGGCTGCCGAGCATCTCCATCAGTTCTTTGTGTCGTAACTTGTCGAATATCTTCGCATAGTCAATGAAGCACAGGTACAAATCTTTCTTCATTTGTATTGCCCTTTCGGAGAGCATCCTAATCATGAATATGGCGTTCCTTGTTCCTGTGTCTTTGACGAACCCGCACTGTTCCTGCTCTATCTCTGGCCTGATTTTGCTTCTCGCTCTATTCATCAGGATTCTGACCATCAGTTTGGTAATGTGGCTCATTAAGCTGATAGTTCTGTGTAGTTCACACTCGTTTGCGCCTGGTTTCTTCGGCAGTACTATAAATATCGACTTGCATAGGTCGTCTGGTATTATTCCGCTGCTATAAATTTTGTTTATTATGTTGGAAATTCTTTCTATGCCATATTCTTCTAAGGCTGTCAGCAGTTCTATCACTATGCCGTCTGGACCAGGTGCTTTGTTTCTGTTCATTTTGGCCATTGCAGCTTCCACTTCGGATTTTAGTATTTCCGGTCCATCCATCTCCTTGTGTATTCTCGGTTGTTCTCGCTTGTCGCAAAAAAGATCCTTTATATATTCTTCCCATCGCTGGAGTATTTTATCTTTCTCTAATATGATTGTTCCATCCTTGGATTTTATGCATCCTGTTGAGGAACAGGTTTTTTGTCCTGTCAGTTCTCTTATCTCTTTATGCATCTCTGCTTTGTTGGTCCTGCTCAGTCTCTCTACTTCTTCGCATTTGTTGTTGAGCCATTGCTCTTTGGCTTGTCTGCATTTGTTCCTTATCTCTCTGTGGAGTTTCTTGTAATCTGCTCCGTGTCTTGGCGTTATTTTTTGTCTCCTTTGCATCTTCGGTCATCCACTCGTTTTTTCTTCTGCGTCTAATTTCCTTTGGGGCTATGTTATTCGCTGAGTTCACCATCGCTTCTTTTAGTGACTCCCATTTTGAGTGCCCTTTTCCAATATGTTCTTCATATTTCTTTCTCACACTGTTATTGTATTCTTTCTGCAGGGTGGGGTGAGGTCATTCTCTAGCGTTTTGTACTGTAGCCTTGGTGATGTGCTGGGCTTCTTCAGTCTTCGGAGTTTCACCCTTAGTTTGAAGATGACTGGGACGTGGTCACTTCCGCAGTCGGCACCTGGGTATGTTTTGCATTGGACCACCACGTTCCTGAATCTCTTGTTTATAGTTATAAAGTCTATTTGGTTCTTCGTGTCAACTCCTGGGCTTCTCCATGTCCATAAACGCCGTGGGTGTTCTTGGAACCAGGTGTTAGTAATTACCTGGTCATTGGCTGAGCACCATTGGACCCATTTTTCTCCTCGTTCGTTGCACTCCCCTTGTCCAAAGTTGCCGCACGTGTCTCCTCTATCTTTACCTACCTTGGCATTCAAGTCACCCATTATAATCCTAATTTCTTGGCTTTTGCATTTCTTGGCTTTTGCATTATATAAGAGACATTGTATTTGTTATTTTTGCGCCTTGATGTATTTCAGCTAAACCCTTCTCTTTTATATTTTATGTTTTATGGTGACCGTAATTGATAACTTACAGAACTTTATTTCTTTCTCCACGAGGTCTAAGTTGTAGCTGTCCATAAATGACTGCTAATAATATTCCTTTTGATACTGAACAACAATTACGCAAGCTCATACCGGTACCCTCACCATAAATGTATACACAGCCGGTGTTCACTGGTCCCGTAGATAGAACTCAGTTAGGTACATGTTTCTAGGGCATTGTTCCCATACTTTCTAGCTTCTTCTGTTGCTAGCATCATAAATTTTGTCTGGGCCACATCCATAGTTATATGTTCTGTTTCAACTTGGTATCTGGCTACTGCCTCCAGGCTTTCTTGGGGTCGGGGATATGGAATAGGTAAATTTATAACTTGATATATCTCGAACAAACTTCCTCTGTCTAGTATCGGCAAGGACACCACAACTAATAAATAATTTGTTATCCTCTAACAAAAGCTATACAACTCAGGGCACTATAATATTTTCATAATTCCTTGTGGGGGGGGGGGGGGTATAGCGGATAAAAAATTAATTAAAATCTACTTCACTTTTACAAAAATTCACAACGACGTGTGAAATCCTGGGTTTTCCCAAATAGAAAAAGGATTGACCATCTTCTTAAAGATAAAGTCGAAACCAGATTTCGCAAGTAGGTGTTAAAGTGATTTTTGATGAATGGGAGCGACTGGCAAGACCAAAAGGACTTCGCGTGTAAGTGCGAAAATATCTTCTTCTTCTTCTTCTTCTTCTTCTTCTTCTTCTTCTTCTTCTTCTTCTATGTGCCCTGTCCCTTCAGGACGTAGGCGATCATGACTTTCCACGTTTCCCTATCCGTGGTGGCTCTGAGCACTCCTTCTCCTGTTACACCATGCAACCATCGCTCCGTCATCCATCTGATTAGGTCCTTCAAATATGTTATCCGTTGCTTTCCCCTCTCTATTTTTCCCTCTATCTGGCCTGTTAGTATCAGGTTCTCTAATCCCTTCTTCCTCAGTGCATGTCCCAAGAACTTCAGCTGTCTCTTCCTGATGCTCAGTATTAATTTCCTTTTTGTTTCTATCATTTCCAAGATCTCATCATTGCTCACATGCTGATGAAAATATGTAGATTACAATAAAAGGACTTCATCAACGTCAGTCAAGTCAGACAGATGGAAGCAGCGAGAAAGACAACACTAAAATGTAACTTCAAACTTCAAGCGACTCGGACATTGTCCTTTTCTCTTTCTCCTTATCTAGTTGAACAATTACTACTATAAAATTTTGTACGAACTCTACACTTAACCTCTTAATAATGTTTCTAATTGAACATTAACTTCTACAACTTGTGTTATTCTTTCTTTTAATAAATTTCTATTTCAAAATGCAAAATGTATATTTTATGATTCCACTCTTCTACACTAATCCACACATTCCAACTGACAACCAACCTTCTGATGAAAACCTTCTGATGATTATAATTCTGCATGAAACTTGGAAGCTGTAGGGAGTTTGGTTAAGTCTGACACAAGGCCGAATCAAAGAAAAATCAATCAACTCTCTACACTACAGGTTCACCGGTAACCTTAAATGGTGAGGTAACTCAGTTTGCATCTTGATTAAAAGTTCTTTCAAATGTCCAGGGGTCACTGTACTTGGGGACAAGTGATCCAAGGACCACATGTCTAGCTAAGTTCTCACGTGCTCTAATAAAATTGTTAGGGACTGACGAGTATTTTGTTAACAATAGATGCCAATTGATAATACTGTTGTATAAACGTTTTTCATTCTTGTACTTGGAGTTAATCACCGCCTCAGTAGTATTGGCTATTTCTTGTCTTAGCTCCCTTAAATTGGTGGTCAGCCAATTTATTTTCACTCTATTCTTTGTTAGCTCATGCCTTTTTACATTCAATATTGATATGCTATTCTTTGCCACCTTGGTTAGGACCCTTTGATTTTTCTCCAACTCTCCCAGTCTTCGTTGTACGACTCTAGCCTCATCATCCGTTACGGTCCCAAATAAAACATTCAATGCTTTCCCTACAATGGGAAATTTTTCTTTTTACCTTCTAGTTTGTAATAATTCGATTCCTTTTAGGTAATTTCTCATCTCTCTACATTGCTTCTCCATCATAGTTATGTCCCACTCTAAAGAGTATAACAAACTAAGGCATCTAGTTTCCGTGGGGGTAATTCTCTGCCACTTTTGACCTGACTGGGCCTAATCCTTTTATTTCGCCCTTCAATTTGCTTAGCAATGACTCATATGGGTTTAGAACGATCACGAAGGTGACCAGCCACTTTGATCTAGTTGTTATTACTACTTTGCTCGTTTTCTTGAAATTCGTAGTTTGGCTGTGTCTCCAAGCAGCTGCCATCATCATCATCATCACTATCATTGATAGTATCATCAATCTTTTCGAGACAGCCATCACTTGTAAGGCAACAAGATATCCCAGTTTTTATTCTTTATCCGGTGGGCATGAAGGAGGCTACCACCACCTTTAAATTTCTTGTTTTTCATTTTTTTTTTTTTTTTTTGTTTTTCACTTTTTTCAGTGCAGTCTTATCGATTACACCCTAAATTTTCCGAAAGACAAAATAAATTTTGAAAAATTTTAATATTTAAACAATTTTATGGAGGGCTCAGTTTTTCATACAACGTTATAGTAAATCGATCCTTCATTTTGGAACCACTCGCCGGTACATTACTACCACCTCTAAATTGGTTGATTATCAATTTTTTAAATTTTTTTTTCAGTGCAATCTTATCGATAAAAACCCTAAACTTTTCGATTGAAAAAAAAATTGTAAAAATTTCAACATTTAAACAATTTAAGTGAGGGAGAGGCTCAGTTTTTCATACAACCTTATAGCAAATCGATCCTGTGCAATTAACTTTTTTGCTTGTGCATATTCCAAAACTGAATCCTTTGCTAAATTTTTGAATAAAAAATTTCTACTTATCCTCTCTTGGAGTTTCCGAGGAAGATGCCATCGTAAGAACTAAAGAAAACTTGAAAAAGACAAAAACAAGAGCAACAACCCGCCCCCAACTCAAAAAACAAAGCTACCCCAACGCGAGTGGTTCCATAATGGAGGATCGATTTACTATAACGTTGTATGTGAAACTGAGCCCCCTACTAAAATTGTTTAAATATTGAAATTTTTTAAATTTTTTTATATAATCGTATACTTTATATAATAACCGATAAGACTGCACTGAAAAAAGTAAAAAAAAAAAAATGAAAAATAACAAATTTAAAGGTAGTGGTAGTCTTCTTCAGGTCTGCCCCTTATCGATCTACACACCTTTCATTCACATTTACAAAGATTCCTTAACTTCTGTCCCTATCTTCAAATAAGCTAATTGAATTTCAAACAGGTGCACGACCTTCCTGTCCCGATGGTCAGTGGTCATTATTGGCCTGTATGCTGCCTGAAAACAGAGTTGATAATTTTTTTGCCACTCGTGATATACTAGCCACACCTCCTGGTCTCCAGCAACTAGCTCTCTTTCGAAAATTAAAGGGTAGATAACGAGTAGTTCGACGCTGTTGCGCACCAGCACCGAACCCATCCACTCTAGTCTCCTTAATGAGACTCAGGTTTTCTTGCACCTAGCCTCTTAACACTTTCTTTTAGTAGATTTTGAAACCGAGAGAAAGACATTTCACATTAGTTATCCCACTCAGTTGACACTTCCTCTTCTTCGCACTCACCTGATACCTCTCCCGGCCCGGGGAGTTTCAAACTACAACCCTGGACTTCGTCACTAGGGCTCTTTGTTTTTAGTTGAGGTAGCTTTCTCTCAACCTCTAACCTATTCTCTTCTCTCAGTCGTTCTTAGAGTTGAGAGAGAGGTATTTCATCTTCCTCCTGCTCCCACTCACATGACTCATCTTCTACGGGGTCCTTGTCTATCGCCATTATCTTATCATTGGGTTTCTACCCCTTCTTTCTTGCCTTATTCACCTTTATGACTTTAACTCTTTCCTCGGTGCTGGCTTGTTTTTTGCTGATACCATAGTTCGGGGGGGGGGGGTAATTTTTCATCCTCTTCCAGTATCGCGGAGCTGGGCTCCTCGAGTGGAAGCACCCATTGGTACTCGTCTATCTTTTAGACAGGAGGATTTAAATCTACCATGGCTCCATGACAGTGAAGCCAGTCTTCCTCCAAAATCGACTCTTCGCACAAACCTGAGGCCACATAAAACCTCTGGACGCTGTTCGTGCCTTCTATTTCCACTGGGAGGTTCACCGTCCCTTTTATCTCCATCAGGGTTCCTGCCGCTTGAGTAATTTCTATGTCTGCCTCGTTCAAATTACAACTATAGCTCAAGCGCTCACAATCTTCCTGATTCAGTAGCGAGACCTTTGACCCAGTATATGTTGAAGTTATTTCTACTTATCCTCCCACTAATACCTCACAATGAAGCCATTTTCCTTGTACGAATACGTGAGCCACCCTAGCTGTCTTCTTCCGTCTCCTAGTACCTATCGCGCTCTTCAATATCAAGCAATTCTCTCACACACCTGCACCAATTGCAAGACGCAAGTAGATGTCTTTACATTTCTTTAAATAACACTTGTACAAATTACATATGACACTGATAAATCTTCCAGCGACGAAGAACTTTACAACTTACCTCAAAAGCTTTAACACAATCTTATGCAGAAAATGAAAGACATTTTAATCAGACACCTTCAACGTCTGTACAAAGTATGTAATTCTTGTTATTTGTTAATACACTTTATATAATTACGATCAATGCCTTGACCATTTTATTCAATGTTCCATTTGCTAATTTCATGAATGATTTCAACCGTATAAAATAATTATTGGAATGCAAGAATTTAGTTAGGAAGTTCTTTGGGAAATGGCCTTGTGCCATGTAAAATTCAAACTTAAATTTCTTTGCATATGAGGCCCCAACAAGAAAAACAATTTAACATCGACTTGCGAAATCCGGTTTCGACTTTTTTCTTTAAGCACATGGTCGATCCTTTTTCTATTTGGGTAAAAAAGATTTCACATGTCATTGTGAATTTTTGTAAAAGTGAAGAAGAAAGTTGATTTTTAATTCTTTTACTTTTCTTTCTATCCACTACAGTAAAACTCCCTTCCAATTTTGGGTTCTCTGCCACCTGCAATTTTCAAAAATATAAATGCAACGTCAGTTGTCTTCTTGAATCTTGTTCCTTTATAGTGTAGGGGATTTGGTAAGTGCTTGGTTGATGTGCTTCCGTATTTTACGGGTATTGCTCTCGATATTAGTTCCCCCACAAATACGACATAATATTTTACAATCGCGCAAAAGAAATGGAATAAGTCACAACGAACATTAAACAACAAACAATTTAATATGTATAAAATAAAATTAGCATGTGGAAACAAATAAAATACAAGATGTGAAAAATTGCCTTTTGGAAAATAAAGTTTGGCAAGAAGTTAAATTTGTTTAAAGGTGTGTGTAAGTTTATATTAACGGAGTCCGTAAATAAGTCGTTCTTACTTACATGTCGCGTTGATGAAAGAAAGTTTGTCGGGTTTTTCCTTTCACGGCCATCTGTAGCTAGGTCATGAACTTTGGTGTGGGAGAATGACTTGGCCGGACAAAGTATCGGTTACATGCTGACTTAATGGCTAGCTTGGTGACTGAACTCCTTCTTCCTAACTGTGTGTTATTTATATACCATAATAGTGGATCAAAGAATCTTCCTAACATTTAGGTGTGAAGACATTTATTGACCAATCAGATTTGTATTTTACTATTTTGTTTTGGGGCCTAAATATTTTTTGTTAATTGACTTCCGATCCTATTTTTCTAGAATGTTCTTATTCTATGTTTTTAGCTGATTGGTTGAGAAATATAAAAATGTAATTTAAATTCAAATGCCGTTTTGATCCAAAATTTCTATAATGTTTTTATGTATTTTCTTATTGCTTATTTTAATAGAAAAAAAAATGTGTATCCCATAATAGTCCTTTTTTATCATTTTTTTAAATCATATCACCCCGAGCAAGGCGGTAACGCCACTGATGTGCAGGGGACTACGTAAGAGTGAAAAGATTGGAAATGAGAAATCCGGAAACCACATCCTAAACAGGGAACAAGGGATGAGCCTCTACACCTGTTCAATAGACGTGGGTGGAGTGTTAAAAAAAAGTAGTCTCATTTTCTTTTTGGCAAACTGCTTGCTTTGAGTGAAATGATGTTAAAGAAAAATATTGTCAAATCATGATGTAACTCCATCTTAGTTTTAACACTGCCAACTCAGGGACTAAACTTCAAGTTTCCACCATCAAATTATCCAATAGAAAACAGGAAAAGTAGTAGTGAAAAAGAATCATATGGTCTTCATGCAGCATAACAAGGATAAATTAACTCGTATAATTTAATTCTGTGTAGTTATCTCCCCTAGAATGGACAGTAAACTGAGAAAAATATACAGGGTGTGATGGCTGAATTGTCGTCATTTATATTTTTTAATTTCGCGCATGTTCGTTGCTTGTCTATGATTTTCTCGACTGCACAGTATAGCAGGGTCAGTTGGGTATCGTCTGTGATAAAAATGCTTCATGCCGAAATTCACTCGGCCAGAAATTTGAGAACAGCATGCTGTACTATTTGGTCTTTGCACCAGAAGCTCCGATACAAACGTTTCGGAGTGTTTGGGTGTCAATCTGATGACAGTGCAGAGGATTCAGAAAAGGTTGAATGAGTCTAATGGTGATTACGAAGGTGTTTGAAGTGATCACTAGTGAGAGTGATGTTATACCTCCATTCATCTTTCCATAGGAACACAGGCTCGGCACAAAGGTCTTCATCAAGTGCCTCGAGGAGGTAGTGCTGCCTTGGATCCAGATGGTGACTGCTGGAAGAACCTATGTCTCTCAACAAGACTCAGCACCATGCCACACAAACAGAAGAACCCAGTCATGGCTCTCAGACAATTTCCGTGACTACATCACCACTTACACCTGGATACCTAACTTCCCAGATTGCAGCCTCCTTGATTATTCCGTGTGGGGCACAGTTGAGCGAGAGACCAACAAAACTCTTTGAAACACCAAAGATAAACTGAAGGCAAGAATTATGGCAGCATTCAACATCTTAAACAAGGGGACCATCTAGAAAAGTTGTGTGAGATTTCAAACAATTACCATAAAAGAATTTATAGAAAAGGCACAGGAAAGATACTTTATGGTGGTGAGAAAGTGACTGAAACCAAGATGCCAGGTCAGAACCAATAACATTACAGATTCTTCTTTGGATTTTATCAAGAATCTCTAAATTTATATCAGGAGCACCAGAGCATATGTGGCAGCAATATTCATTTTATGAACCAATGGTAGACTTACAAATATATATGATAGATTCAGAGAAAAACTACCCCACATGGTACAAGGAATGGACCTTCCTAGTAGCAGACCTAGTAAATGATTCAATATAATCTTTTCACTTGACATCAATGAAAAATGTTCGTCCAAGAAGACACAATGAGTCATTCTCCTGGAGGTTAGCATAAACCATGCTGATGGAAACCTAAAAAAGGTTCTCTCAGATGATTAAAAGAGAGTAATTTCATTTTGGTGGTATTCGGAATTTCCCAATTTTAATTAGTAACAATATTGTGACACCAATGAGAAGAAAGGAACACAAACACAGATGAAGATGTTATAAACTTGTATTTCCAGGAAAAGAGAGAAAAGAAGAAAGGATAGTCTCTTGCAAACAGTCGGGTTTGTGGAACTTATCCGAAAGATGCGTCCTTGAAACACTTTATATTTCCTGTGTCGTTATGGCTGGGTTGCAGAAATAGAGCCATGACTTCTGTGCTTCAGTTGCTGTCAAATCCCCTCACATATCCTGGGTCTAGATGACGGAGAGCAGACAGGGATGTCTTGTCTGTAAGGTTCCAACAAGAAAAAGAAGAAGGGAGTTTGTAAAACCCATTCACATGGGGAGTTTGTTGAGAATCTAAAAAGGTAGCCCGTGATTGTTTTTTTTTCATCCAATCACGGGGCACCCAGTTGGCGACTCCGTAATAATTTCTATAGTGGTGTTAACATTAACAAGCCTCAGTTAACAACAGAATGCAAATCACTTTTAGAATTTTTTTAGAATAAAGAATTTGGTATGTACTTTCTTAAATATTATCAACTAACCAGGTTTTTTTCATTTCATCCCAAGTAAATCGATAATGCCACTAGAACACAGATTGTTACAGGGAGTGGAAATGAAAGAAAACAAAAAGATTTTTGTTGGGAGGATTAAGGAAAGAACAAAAAATGAACAGGGTTCAAGAAGACAAAATGTGGCAATTGGTGTCACATTTAGAATTTTTAAGATTATACTTTGCAGGGAAGCAAGAAAACCAAAAGCAATTCCATAGGTGGAAGTGTAAGAAAAGAAACTGTATGAATAAAAATGACAATTGCATTTAACTATTTCAACAGTAAAAAATGTGGGACCTAACAGCCAATTTATTAGTACACTTAAATTTATGTGGTCAAGGCACTTGGGCAAAAAGCTCATCAGAGCGATTGCTATGAAATATATGCAGAAAAGACAGAAAGAAACCAGATCATGTTGTGGTCCTGGGCATGATGATGAACTGCATCCAGCAGCAAGCCCTCTGACTGGGAGGTTGTGAGGAGCATGGAACCACCACTTAATTGCTGTTGTTTCCAGGTTCACCCTGACCCAGAGTAGTAGCACCTGTTAGGATTCCAGCTATGGGCTAATAGTTAACCCTCAAACTGGGATCAAACCTCTATGAGAGTATAAAATACACTTTTATAGAAATATATACATAAGAATAGACTTTTATAGAAAAATATACATTTTTGAAGGAAAAATATTATCAACAATACATGTTTGAAGAAAAAATTATTAACATAACAGTTTGGAAAGAAAAATTATTCTCGGCAAAACATTTTCAAATACAAAACTAGAAGACATTTTCAGTTTTACTAAAACAAAAAAATAAAAACAAAAATATTTTCATTAAAATTTGACTAAATCAACCTTCTCACTATAACCGAATATTAAAAAGAACAACTTAAAACCCCACCTTTTTGGCATTAAATAACCCACAGAGGTTGATATGCTGTTAAACAAAACTCAAACTCACATTATTTAATTGGAGTAGATAGACTAAGTGGAGTAGATAGACTGAACTATCGCCTAGTTCACACTCCACCCTCGTCTATTGAACAGGTGAAAAGGCTCATCCCTTGTTCCCTGTTTAGGATGTGGTTTCCGGTTTTCTCTTTTCCAATCTCTTCACTCTTACGTAGCCCCCTGCACATCAGTGGTGTTACCGCCTTGCTCGGGGTGATATGATTAAAAAAAATAAAAATGTTGGTGAAAAAGTGACTGAAGTATAGATGCCTGATCAGGAGCAATAACATTACGTACGGGCCCTTCTTTGGAATTTGTCAAGAATCCCAAGATGTACAGCAGGAGCACCAAACCAGTTATGGCAACAATATTCAATGCACGGATGGATGGTAGATTTATAACTGTGCAAGATGGATTCTGATGAGAAAAATTTTCTGGTACAACACAGTAAACAAACTTTCCTTGCAGAAGACGAAACAACTGATTCAATATAGTCATTCCACTTCATGTCAGTGGAAAACATGAGGCGAAGAATGTGTAGCATTCTGCTTTCCTGATGGTAGGAAGAAAAGGTTCTTTGTGGTGATTAAATGAAAGCATGATACCTGAAAAAAAAGAAAAAGGCTGGAAAATAAAACAGATAAAATGTTGTGGCAACCAAGATGATAACTTTAATCCAATCAATCAGTATGTAGTGGTCTGGACAAATTGGGTTACAAATGTAGTAGACTGACCGTCGGAGTAGTAAATTTCAACAGTGAAAAGAAAGTTGTTTGGCCAAACCACCACATTTATAAATAACACAACTCAAAGCACAATGTAACAAATATAACAACATTGTATTAAGTAAGGTTACAGAACTGAATAATTCGTGAATATCTTATATTCACGAATTATTCAGTTGTGAAAAGAGTTCTCTCTTAGATATTAAAGATATTGTCTCAATATTCATGTTAGAAGCGTTCCTGAAAAGGAAATAATATATTTGTACTGAATAGTAGTGAATATAATTATATATGTATTGAAATGTTCTTATAAGATAGCAAGAAACATTTTTATGTGGCTAAATCATTCTGGGAAAATTACAGAACGGAATCCTACTTCGGTATTTCTGCTCAACTTTATCAGTCTGTCTTATCTTCTTGGTATGTTGATTTGTGATTTTTATTTTATTTTTAATTTTTATCTTTAATTTTTGTCTTTAATTTTTGTCTTTAATTTTTGTCTTTAATTTGCCTGAATTTTTTTAACAGGGGTAGTATTTTGCTATTGTAAATAATTTTTACGTTTAAATCTCGTTTCGACTTATACTAAGTTAAAACTTAAATTTTTATTATTATTATTATAATTATTATTGGAGTAGATAGTACCCTCCATCACCCGGTTTTACACTCCACCCCCTTCTATTGAGCAGGAGTGGGGGTGATCGCCTTGTTTCTTGTTTTGGAAGGGGTTTCCGGTACACTCTCCTTCGACTTTGGTCGTGGTTTCCAGCTTTCTCTTTTCCAATCTTTTTACTTTTTCTTTTTTTTTTTTTCAATTGGAGTAGATAGACTGAACTATCGCCCAGGTCACACTCCACCAACGTCTATTGAACAGGTGTAGAGGCTCATCCCTTGTTCCCTGTTTAGGATGTGGTTTCCAGCTTTCTCTTTTCCAATCTTTTTACTCTTACGTAGCCCCCTACACACCAGTGGCCTTACCGCCTTGCCCGGGGTGATATGATTAAAAAAAAATAAAAATTGCTGAATGCAATTAGCACAGTGTGTGAGTTGGAAGAGACAAACGGTATTTGGACTTACGCTCCGAAAAACAGCCTCCAATTGACTAAACACATGTGGAAATCAGTTTATATATTTCTTAATAAACGCGGGAAAAAAAAGAAGGTTTCACATGCGGTCTTTACATAAGAGTGTGTGGGTATATGTGTATGAACATGTGTGCATGGCGATATATATGTAGGTATGTACGTGAATGTAGAAGTGATTCTACAAGTATTTCATATGTATTATGAAAGATGGGTTTGATTCTCTGTCACAAACAGTGTGTGACTTTTTACTTGTGTCTGCAATGCAAATAAATAACTTATATGTGCTTGTAACATTTAAGGTACACATAAACACACAGTTTATGACCCTATCACATTGAAACACTGGTTATCTCCTGATTTTTTTTTTATAATCTTAACACCCCAAGCAAGGCATTTTACTGCCACTGTTTTGCAGAGGGTTACTTAGGAGGAAAGTTATGAGAAAGAGTGACAGGTTATAGGGAGTACCAGGAATTATTCTGCATAAAAGAATATAATTTTTTTATTTATTTTTTTATTTTTTCAGATTCAGTGTTTCACTCCATGTTGTCACAGACAGAGAAAGCCAATTCAAATCTGAATTATTCACAGAATTGTCAAAAATAATTGGTTTTCATTGATTCAGTGTACTACCTGCAAACAAACAGTTTAGTTGAAAGAACATATAGACCTTTGAAAATTGGTAATAGCAAAAAAAGAATCATGGTTATCAGCTCTTCGTATTGTAATTCTTGGAATCAGAATAACACCTAATGAATCAAACTATTCACCATTTACTGCATTAACAGTAAGTCAAGCTCAAGTCCCGCAATTGTTAATCGATTCTTCTAAAAATGAAGACATAAATATAACAAACTCTCATATCAAATGAAGAAATGCGGAAATTTGACATAGACGAATTTTCCAGCGGGCATCTACACTCTATACATTATTCATATTTTCCTAAAGATTTACAAAATTGTGAATATATTTAGCTGAAAACGGACAGAGTATGAAAATCTTTAGAAGTACTGTACACAGGCCCATTCCAAGTTATCAGTCGACATGACAAATATTTTACAATTAAAAATCTGACAATTTGCATAATAATGTCTCTATTCACAGGCTGAAACCAACATATATTTCTAAAAAAAATGAAACGTGGTCGACAGGTCTAAGACAGGCCAGATCACATGGTAGCTTCCCCTATGTGCATAGGGGGTCGCAGGTTCTATATTTCTAAAAAAAAAAATGAAACAATGGATTCTGTTGAAAGAAATCCGGAACAGAAAAATTCACAATCTCATATCGATGGAATGTTTTTTGTTTTTTTTTATAATCATATCACCCCAGGCAAGGCATTTTATTGCCACTGTTTTGCAAGGAGGACAGTTATGAGTACATTGCTACTTCCTTTTCTCTTTTACAAGTCTATTATGAATTCTTCTTACCAGCCTTGTACCAGACATATGAACATTACTATCATTTTGTATAATACTGAATTCTTAAGTAAACAATACAAGACAGGTTTTATTTTGGTAGTGATTTGGTCTTCATATTTTTTTTATAATCATATCGCCCCAAGCAAGGCATTTTACTGCCACTGTTTTGCAGAGGGTTACATACGAGGAAAGTTATGAGAAAGACTCACAGGTTATAGGGGGTGTTAGAAAATGGGTAAGTGAAGGATGAATGTGGACATGACCTGGGGGATCAGTTTATATATTGATTGCAATGTAGAATTGATCTCCCACTTTATATCCACATTATAATAGTATAGAATTTCTTTATGTTTTATAATCATATCGCCCCAAGCAAAAGCAAGGCATTTTACTGCCACTGTTTTGCAGAGGGTTACTTAGGAGGAAAGTTATGAGAAAGAGTGACAGGTTATAGGGAGTATCAGGAAGTGAGTAAGAGAAGGATGAGAATACTGATGAGAGTGGAGTGGACGGAGAAAGCATTTGAGTGAGTATGCAGGTTAGCGAGATAGGAGATGACTATTGACTTTACATTTAAATTCTTGGAGATTGTAGCTGCCGGGGAAGCAAGTAAATGGAAGGGAATTCCACAGGCGGGAATTGAAAGAAAAGAAACTGATGGAGTAGAATTTGCATTGACGTTTTATTTATGATCATCAGAATTAAGCAATATTGAACTTGGTCAGTGCCTAGATGGATGACCACTCAGGAATACAATAGCTTTAAAACTAATCCATGGTCCTGGTGCTCAGACTCAGCCTAAAGAATATTTGTGTGAAGTTTGGTGAGAATCGGATAAAAATTGTGGATTTGTATAAAGGACATACCGACAGATAAACAGACACACACACAAACATCTTGCCACATATATATATATATATATATATATATATATATATATATATATATAGGAAAGAATATTAATAAAAAGGTTTGAATTTAAAAATATATATATTATCAATTTTCTGCACTAAAAATGAATGGATGTAAGTCAAATTTTGATTTCCTGGTATCAACATCAAATAAGTTTTTTTCGTCGTAAACTGAATTTTGAAGGCTAAATAAGTCCTCTGAGCAAATGGTATCATGGCTGAGACTAAGAACTACAATTATACCTACTTAGAGCCAAACCCAAAGCAAAAACTAAAATAAAAGGGCTGAAAAAATACAAACAGATAAACATACACACACACAAACATCTTGCCTTTTATATATATATATATATATTATCGATTTTCTACACTATTGTCAAAACTGCAACCTTGAAACTTCTGAATATCGTTTCTTATGTCTTTGTCTATGAGTGTATCAAATTTGATTAAAATCGGACCACTCCTTTTATAACCTGATTTTTTTTATTTTCGATATTTATCAGGGGTACCTCAACACAAAACCTAGCTAAGAACACTCGCAAACGCTTATAGTACAACTGTGTAAATTTTCAAGAAAATCAGTTCAGCCGTTTTGGAGTCTATAGGTAACGGACACATACACACACAGACACACAGACAAAGTTCCATTTATAAATAAGTTTAGATAAAAGCTTGGAATGAGAAATCAGAGAGCCAAGCTCAAATTCCAGTCAGGTTCATTATATTCTTGTTTGATTGTTTAATGGCATATTGACTTTTTATGGGTCATTTAATATGGAAATTTAGCTCGAGTAATTTTTTCTTTTTCCAAAAATCTATTGTTGAAAATGTTTTTTTTCTTTCAGAAAAATCTGTTTGTGTTTTTTTTTTTTTGTTTTTACCTATACTTTCAATTATTTTTGCCGTATCTTGGGGCTTCACTATTTTCCCATAGCTGGGATCCTAACAGGTGCTATCACTTAGAATAAAGGTGGACCTGGGAACAACAGCAATTAAAAGGTGATTTCATATTCCTCAAAACCTTCCAGAGTCTTTGCTGCTGGATGTAGTTTAACGTCATATCCAGAACAACAGTTATATTCTCTTAAATGCAAAGTTCATATTTTCTTCTCCCAGCTGTGGTAATTGTAAGAATTGTATCAGAAAATCATTATTATCTTTAAAAAATTTACACTACAAATTATTTCGGCTTTAGATAACCCCATGATACCATTTACTCAGAGGACTTATTTAGCCTTCAAAATTCACTTTATGATGAAAAAAACTTATTTGATATTGATACCAGAAAATCAAAATTTGACTTACATCCATTCATTTTTCTTTCAGTCTACGGTTTCGCTTTAACTGGAAACAACTATTGCTTTTTAGTCTTTTGTGCCAACGTCCAAAGAGTCTGAACTCCAGGATCATGGATTAATATTAAAGCTTTCATTACACCCGAGCAACGCTGGGCTATACTGCTAGTAAAGCCATAAAATCAAACCCCAAAACCCAAGAAGTACATACGTACACAGACAATTTGTCAGAATTTTAAATAAGACATTGGAATGATACATTCATTGCCCTATCAGTCTGGACAACCCCTACTCTGAGCTAAGCAATAAAGTCTTAAAGTTGAAGATAAGAAAATAATCATTAATTCTTTGATATCAGATTTGTTTAGCTTTTTAGAAATTATTTAATAACAAATAGAATTATTTTTAAGAAAATTTTAAATTTATAGAATTATTTTTTAAGCCTGTCCTTAAATAAAAATAAACTTGAGGATATTCAGACATACATACAAACATAGTTTCAATGAAGTTGAAAAGGATGTCTGTGTTGCAAGAGTTAGTTTCCTTTTCTATCTGAGAACAACTTCTGGGTATCAGAAAAAGAGTATGAACAAACTCTTGTAAGTTATTTTTTATTTTTTTATTTTTTTTAATCATTTCATCCCGAGCAAGGCGGAAACGCCACTGATGTGCAGGGGGTTACATAAATGTAAAAAGATTAATTAGAAAAGAGTGAGGAGTACAAGCTAGTTAGAAAGGAACAATAGAAAGCTGAGAAAGAAGGTGCGATGACAGATACATAGGTGGAGAGAAAGGGAAGGTTATACAGGGGAGGGGAGAGAGCTAGAGACCAGTGGTTAGTAGATGAGTATTAACTTTGCATTTAAATTTCTGGAGGTTGTAGCCGTCAGGAAATGATCATTTTGTATTTAAACTGGATATATTTTAATATGCATCATATTCCAAATGGGAAAACTACTTAGATCTGAAATTTGGTAATTTTGCTGTCAACAAATTAACTTGTACAGAACCAGCAAATATCAAGAATAGAAAACATGTCTTTTATTTAATAAATCAAACTATTCTTTTATGTTTTCCAAAATTATATCTATTAAGCTAAGCCTAGACTGACATATGGGCACACTGGGGTAGGAAACCCATGATAATCAAACTTCCTTTTGAACTGAATGCATTCTTCAAAAGATAACATATTTTGTCCTGTGGTAATCAGAAGATATATTGTTTAATCAAGTTTAGAATACAAAAATAATAAAAGATATATATTGGATATTCTTAGATGATTCACTCAATTATTCAAACGATGTTAGACAAATGTCTCAATTACTCCAATACCATACAACATTAATTTCTTAAACATTAAAAATTATGTAATTATCAGATTTTATTAAACTTATTCAGTCAGTTAAGTGCCATACGTGAAACATGCTTGGGCGATCATGTCTCGAAAGAGACATGACTGACTTTGCAGAATATTATCCTGCAGTAGATTGCCATTGCTTTCTGAGGTAGACTGGTTGCCAGCCGAGACTATAGAACCCAATCTGTCCTGTTACTTAACCCATAACTGGGTGGAAGAGACGGATTAATACCTTTCACAAGGGTATTTGCGCATAAGTGAATGCAATGAATTCAACTGGAATTCGAACTTGGCTCCCCGATTTCTCATTCCGGGCTGATATCCACTGCACCACAACGCACATCCTTAATGCATGAAACTCCAACTCGTGTCACAGCTCATCAGTGTGGCTAGACATATCCACTTGCTTTTGGCCGGGATCGAAACTCGACCGATTTGGTGTCAGTCGGAGTCTCTACTCCCTTAGCCATCGGCGCTGGCAATAAATCAAATTATTTGGTAATATTTGTTAAATTTTTTAAAATAATTTTATTGAAATATTTTTAGTACTGTCATTAGATTTAAATATACATGCAAACATGCACTCAATTTGAATGAGATTAAAATGAGCATCTATATTACAAAGGTTAGTTTTCTTTTCTGTCTGGCAACAACCTCTGGATAACAGGAAGAGTATAAATTGGAATATACAACCCTTTAAAGTCATCTTTATGATTTATCCCATGTTGAAATTAACCATCATAGACAATCACACCTCCCTCCCATTAGCATGGACCAGGCTTGCCTCCCAGAGAGTAAAACACTATGCCTCCTTGGTCTCACACTTTCAGCGGACCTCAAGTGGAATGACTATATCGAATCCATTGCTAAATCCATTGCTATGAAAGTGGGTTCTCTGTGCAGGGCCCGGAGGTTTTTTCCGTCTGAATCTATCCTGCACATTTATAAATCGACCAACCGCCCGTGCATTGAATACTGTTGCCATATCTGGTCAGGTGCTCCTGCTATTCTCCTTGGGCTTCTAGACAAGGTACAGTGGAGGGTCTGTAATGTGATCGATACCGACTTAGCAGACCGCCTGCAGTCTCTCTCTCACTGGCGCGACGTGGCTTCCCAGTATCTCTTCTATAAATACTTTCACGGCTTCTGTTCCGATGAACTTAGATCACTGGTGCCCCCTAGGTTCGAATTTGCACGAGATACTAGATTAGCAACTAGATCCCACCCTTTTACAGTGAAACCAATAAAATGCCACCACAACTTCTACGCCAACAGTTTCTTTTCTCGCACTTCCTGACTGTGGAATTCTCTTCCACATGACTGCTTCCCTGACAGCTACAATCTCCAGGAGTTTAAATGTAAGGTCAATAGACACCTCCTAACAAACTAACTTCCATTCTTTCAAACACTCTTCCCACCCACCCAACTATCTATCACCCCCCATCTGACATTTCCTATATCTAACCACTCTTCCTATTTACCTCCCCCTATGTAGCCCCAAGTGCAATAGTGGCAGTGGAATGCCTTGCTTGGGGTGAAATGATTAAAAAAAAAAACAAAAAAAAATATCTAAACTTATTTATAAATGGAACTTTGTCTCTATGTGTGTGTGTGTCTGTGTGTGTGTGTGTGTGTGTGTGTGTCCATTACCTATAGACTCTGAAACGGCTGAACTGATTTTCTTGAAAATTTACACAGTTGTACGATAAGTGTCTGCAAGTGTTCTTAGCTAAATTTTGTGTCGAAGTACCCCTGATAAATATCGAAAATCGATAATCGAAAAAATCAGGTTATAGAATGAGTGGTTCGATTTTAATCAAATTTGATACACTCATAGACAAAGACATAAGAAATGATATTCAGAAGTTTCAAGGTTGCAGCTCTTACAATATTGCGGAAAATCGATAATATATATATATATATATATAAGGCAAGATGTTTGTGTGTGTGTCTGTTTATCTGCCTGCATGTCTGTATTTTTTCAGCCGTTTTATTTTAGTTTTTGCTTCAGGTTTGGCTCTAAATAGGTATAACTGTAGTTCTTAGTCTCAGCCATGATACCATTTACTCAGAGGACTTATTTAGCCTTCAAAATTCAGTTTACAGTTTACAACAAAAAAAACTTATTTGATATCGATACCAGGAAATCAAAATTTGACTTACATCCATTCATTTTTCTTTCAGTCTACGGTTTCACTTTACCTGGAAACAACTATTGCTTTTTAGTTTTTCGTGCCAATGTCCAAAGAGTCTGAGCTCCAGGATCATGGATTAGTTTTAAAGCTTTCATTACACCCGAGCAACGCCGGGATATACTGCTAGTATTCTAATAAATGCTGTATTGTAATTGGGAAAACCATTTAGATTTGAACTTTGATCATCTTGCTATCAGTGAGCGACAAATACTAAACTCATGGGATGTTACAATTATTAACCGAATTTGAAATTAGAGTTTTCCTTCAAAATGAGTTAGGCATAAAAGAGGCTTTTAATATTGCAAAGTAAATGATCATTTATGTCTCACATTTTTTACATTTTAAATGTTCTAAAGAGTTCTAAATTGGCAGGCAAAATAAAGTCCAACCCTCTTCCTATTCTACATAAATGATCGGCTCATACTCCAATCATTTAGAGTCTCTTGATCTTCATTCTCCCCAATCTCTTTTAACCGAACACTCAAAACTATAAATTCATAATTCCTCAACCATTTCATTCATACCCTGGCCTTGTACAGGGTGAAGCTCCCTGTAAAAAAACAAAAAGCAAAATAAATCATTTGGTTATCTTTGCTAACAGACACGTAATAATTGTGTAGATTAATGTTTTCTTGCTAGTTTGTAAATATGATGCTTAGAGTTAATATAATTTACTGTTAATATATTTATTATTTGTCTATATTTCTGAGATGGAGTATTGTAATTATTTACATTATTTACATTGTTCTGAGTGTTGTCCTTATTTTTGTTGCTATATTCACAACATTTCCGCCATTGTACACCCCGGCATTCTTCAGCATTTGTCTATACCCCTGAAATAAAGTATTATAACTATTTGCACTATTTACATTGTTCAGATGATTGTCATCTTTGTCGCCGTATTCACAATATTTTGGCCATTGTACATGCCAGCATTGTACACTCCAGTATGAGCATTGTGGTGCAATGGATATCGACTTGAAACGAGAAATTGAAGAGCCGAGTTCAAATTCCAGTTGAATTCCTTGCATTCACTTACACACAAATACCCTTGGGAGAAGTGTTAATCCGTCTCTTCCCTCCAGCTATGGGTCAAATAACAGGACAGATTGGGTTCTATAGCCTTGGTTGACTACCGCAGAAAGTAATGGCAACCTACTGCAGGAAAATCTACTGCCTAGTCAGTCATGTCTCTTTCAAGCATTCACTTACACGCTAATACCCTTGGGAGAAATGTTAATCCGTCTCTTCTCTCCAGCTATGGGTCAAATAACAGGACAGATTGGGTTCTATAGCCTTGGTTGACTACCGCAGAAAGTAATTGCAACCTACTGCAGGAAAATCTACTGCCTAGTCAGTCATGTCTCTTTCAAGCATTCACTTACACGCAAATACCCTTGGGAGAAGTGTTAATCTGTCTCTTCCCTCCAGCTATGGGTCAAATAACAGGACAGATTGGGTTCTATAGCCTTGGTTGACTACCGCAGAAAGTAATGGCAACCTACTGCAGGAAAATCTACTGCCTAGTCAGTCATGTCTCTTTCAAGCATTCACTTACACGCTAATACCCTTGGGAGAAATGTTAATCCGTCTCTTCCCTCCAGCTATGGGTCAAATAACAGGACAGATTGGGTTCTATAGCCTTGGTTGACTACCGCAGAAAGTAATTGCAACCTACTGCAGGAAAATCTACTGACTAGTCAGTCATGTCTCTTTCAAGCATTCACTTACACGCAAATACCCTTGGGAGAAGTGTTAATCCGTCTCTTCCCTCCAGCTATGGGTCAAATAACAGGACAGATTGGGTTCTATAGCCTTGGTTGACTACCGCAGAAAGTAATGGCAACCTACTGCAGGAAAATCTACTGCCTAGTCAGTCATGTCTCTTTCAAGACATGATCGCTCAAGTGTGTATCATGTATAGCATTTAACTGACTGACTGACACTCCAGCACTCTTCAGCATCATTTCTGAAGTATTGAGATGTCAGTGTTGAGTCAACCTGCACCCTTTTCAATGAACCAATCCCATATTTCAACAATATTTTTAATGTCACATGTATAAAATTTCTTAGGTCTTGTCCTGAAGTCAGTAACTAATTTTCAAACATATAAAACACGGTAATCAGAAAGAGCAATGCTCAAAGAATATGGACCATTTTTTAACAGATGTTTACTCTCAGGAGCTCTTTGATCATTCATTCATGATAGGACCATGTTTTTATTACAATGAATTCTGATCCCTTTTTTATTTACTAAAGTTAGACATTTTGTGATTGTTTGATTATCGTTTAATAGCTCATAATGAATGTATGTCCCATTGTAAACTCAAAAGAATCTTTCATGAATGTGGTTCTACACTTGGTTGTTGGGCATGTTTTCCATTATAATTAAGACATTGATGCCTCTGCTTGATATTGTGCTAAGGATCCACTTTTCATCCCTGGTAATGACCCAGTTCAAAAACAGAAGAAAAAAACTCAAAACTGACTGGAATGCATTGATGCACAATTGACTCATTGTTTGCTATTCTCTGCTGATAGGTCATCTAGAACCCACTTCCCAATCTCTTCTCTTTTCTCATTGGGAAGTCATCTTGCAAAGGTTGAAGTACCAACTGAGTTGTCTAACTGTTAACATCAATAGCAGCTTCAAATAATTTTCTTTTTAATCATTTCCCCCAAGAAAGGTGATAAAACACTAAGAGGCAATTGGTTATTGAAAGGGAAAAAACCGACAAAAGCTTGAGGAGAGAGCTCACAATAAAAGACCAGGATTAACAGAAACAAAATATGATGAAAGATATTGCATTTACATTTTTGAAGATCATACTTTACAGGAAAGTAAGAAGTGAGATCCACAAGCGAGAAGTGCAAGAGAAAATCCATTAGCATAAAATTGATGCTGACACTTAGCAATTTCATTAGTAAGAATAATGAAACCTAGCTGCTAATCTAGTTATGTGCTTAAACTTGTGAAGTCTAGATACCAACGTGAAAAGTTAATCAGAACAATTTTTACAAAAATACTTATAGAAAAGGCACAAAGAAGCTATGTTAGAACAGGGGGAAAGATACTGAAGCTTAGATGCCAGATCAGGACAAATAATATTGCAAATTCTGGTTTTGATTCTGTAAAGAATCACTAGATATAAAACAGAAGCATCAAACCAGATGTGACAGCAATATTTGATGCAAGATATAAAGGTTTACAATAGATTCTGATGAGAGTGAACCAACTTTTCTTAGCAAGCAGACCTAGCAACTGATTCAAAATAATCATCCCACCAGATGTCAGTGAAAAACTTTAGATCAAAAAAGTGCAATGAGTTGATCTCCTGGGGGTTAGCATCAATCATGCTGATGGGAGGCAAAAAATGTTTGTTTATAAGATTAAAGAAGAGCTGTTTTGTTTTTGGGGAGTTCAAATTAACAACCCATTTCTTTCCCCAGTATCTCAGAATCAAGTCTTTTTCTTGGCTTATCATTTAGATTGAAGTCCTTTTTTTAAACCATCTCCTACAAATTCTTTCACACAGTCTGCTATCACTATATATGCCTTTTATGGATCTTTTTTTTTTTTTTGCTACATTTGCATTATTTGCTGTGTAAAATTAATGGAGAATGGCTTGATGAATCAGGATTGGAACAAACAAGAGATTCATTTGAAGGATTTTTTAAAAAAATTTCATGGTGCCTGAAAAAAACGAACTATATTAATCATCTAGACACTGGCAAATATCAATTAAAGATTGGATTTCATTAAATCTTGTACAAAATATTCTGTCAAAAAATGAAACAGTTCATTCAAAACTTCTTTGTTTAAGTTTAGTAGGCAAAAATTAAAAATTCAACTTTAAATTAAATTATCATATATTATCTAGAAATATCTAGATAATATATAAATTATATTATTTAATCTTAGATACATCTTTAGTAAATTTATTCAGTGCTTCAAGAACTTGAATAAAAATTCAGTGATTTCATTTAACTTCATGTATTCCACCTCAACAACACCAACCTGGATTCATTTTTAAAGAGTATTCAATAATGAAAACAATATCACTTGAATACTTCCAATTCTAGCAACAACGAAAATGGTTTGCACATGTAACTAGAAAAGCAAATAATATAGTCAAGCTGTTAATTTGCCACACTACAAAAACAAATTTGCAAATAAATCTTTAATCAATATGAGAAAGAGCTATAACATCAAGAGGAGATGAAAAGTCTAATTTACTGAAGAACTGTTTTAAGAAAATGATTTTATAAATTTGAACCAAAAGTACTGCTGACTATCAAAAAATGATATATATTTTCTTTGAATGGATATAAAAGGCAAGCTTACAAGCCCATGGCACCATTTTCCTTTAGCAATATATCTCAAAAAGATATAAAAAAGCTATCACCAGCTTGCAGTCCTCATTCTGGGAAAAACACAAGACATGTTATTTCCCTGTTTACAGAATATATCTTTGCTAGGGGCATAATAGATAAATGTGATCCACTCAGATCCTGAATATGGCTTCTCCAGAAACACTTAAGAATCTCTAGAAATCCAGATGAATCTCCATATCATTTGTAAGACCCTATCTTTTTATTCTTTTTCACACTGTTTTTTATATATACATGTGTTATATTTTCTCTGTCTGGAACAAATGTATATATGTATCTATAATTTTGTGTATGACTTAGCAGTATAAAACTATTTGTGAGAACAAAGCATGTTGTTTATTCTTTTTCTTTTCAGCTATTCTATTCCATCTGTGAAATACTTTGTTATTATATAATGGTTATAATAATGCTCATAATGGGGGAAATTGAAATGGGAGAATAAACCTTACTTCCATAACTCATCTATTACCTTTTTGGAAATGGTTAATTTTATTGTTAAAATTTTCTATTGACAAATTTTTTGTTCTTTTATGATACTCTGTATCAAAATGATGACTGAGTTCTATTTCTCTCTTTTGAGTCAGGCAACTCACTGAAATTGATGCATGAATGAGTAACTTCAGTATGGTGTCTCTTACCTAATGTTAACTGTGAAAGACTAAATTTTTTAGCACAAAGATCATTATCAATGTTTCAGAAATTGAAGTGTTGTTCTTTGATCAGATAGATAAATCAGATAAGATATATTTGTTGGTCCAAAGAGATGGATTTTGATATTCAACTCTTCTGTACAGTTAGCAGAAGTTTGTACTTTTGATAGAAAAAAATCAGGTAAAACAATCAACCCACAACAGTACAGTGTACTCATAACAACTATATCACACATAACTGATACTTATTTTGTTGTAGTACAAAAAATATGGCACGAAGTATTAACATGTGGATGAGGGAAGGCTTGTCTTCATCTATCTTATATTAAATAACTCAACTAGCCACAATTGCTGACACATGCAATTCTACTTAAAAATAAACTACAAATGGGTTGATAAGTCGTAGAAAATGAATGAATCAATCAATTAATCCAGAATTTATACCAGCAGCAAACTCCATACATACAGATAAAAAAATGAATTCAGTAAATACACAAAAATAGAAAGGGGCATAAGACAAGGATGTGTATTCTTAAACCTTTATAGTGAGGTGATTGTGAGAGAACCAGAAGTTCTATCTAGATTTATTATTGGTGGCCATCATCTTAACAACATCAGGTAACAGACATAGAAAGAAACTGTAGGAATTCTTAAAGAAGGTAGTAAATGAAAATGAAAAAAAATGAATAGAACCCAGTCATCTTTTTTATACAGAGTATCTTAAAAAACAAAGAATTTGTCAATAGAAAATTTTAACAATAAAATTAACCATTTCCAAATAGATAATGGATGAGCTATGGAAGTAAAGCTTATTCTTCCATTTCCATTTCCCCCATTATGAGCATTATTATAACCATTATATAATAACAAAGTATTTCACAGATGAAAGAGAATAGTTCAAAGGAAAAAGAATAAACAACAGGTTTTGTTCTCACAAATAGTTTTATGCTGTGAAGTCATACACAAAATTATAGCTACATATATACATTTGTTCCAGACAGAGAAAATATAACACATGTATAAACAAAAAACAGCGTGAAAGGGAATCACTATCAATTGTCAGAAGAAAGAATGTATGTTTGTCAGTATGAGGGACATCACCAGATTCAAGTTATAAATTGTAGGTAGCAAAAGAAAGTGAGAAGAAAGGACTAACAATTATGTATCAGACAACAATGTATGTTTTCAGTGAAAGGAACAGCCCAATATGCAAATTATACATTCAAAGTCAAGCAAGTGCAAGAATATAGGTATCTGGGGCATTTTTAACAGAAGGCATATTGGAATAGCAAAAGATGCCTTTCAAAAGTTAAACTATCTATAAAGCAACAAGAAAGTTCTCATTAGAAACTTTTGTTTGCTTCGAGGCTTAATGACCTATCAATCCTTATGGGATCATTTAAGGTCATAACCAATGATTTTTTGGGTAGGGTTATTTTATTTTTACAACATTTTTCTTTTCGAGTATCAAGATTCATTGGGATTTGTTTTTTTAAGAGCAAGATCCCCAAGTCCTACCCTTGTTATTTAACCCATAACTTGAGGGAAGGGATGGATTAATATCTTTCCCAAGGGTACCAGTGCTTAAGTGAAGGCAGGGTATTCAACTGGAATTCAAACTCGGCTCACCAATTTCTCTTTCGGAGCTGATATTCACTGCACCAAAACGCACATCCGTCACTATACGCTTACAGCACCTGGTATTCCCAAGCAGTCACCCATCTAAGTACTGACCAGGCTCATCGTTGCTTAACTTCAGTGATTGAGCGAGAACCGGTGTATTCAATGTGATAGGCTGTAAGCCTCATTAGAAACAAAGAAAAAGTGCTCAACTGCCATGAAATATCAGTTTCGCCAATAGAGCAGTGGATACTGGATAATCTCTTCACAGATGAAGAAGAGACTTGAGGCAAAAAAAGATGTGGTTTTATAGAAGGGTTTTGAGAATATCTTGGTCTGAACATGTGAGTAATATGAAAGTTTTACACATAATGGACACAAAAAGAATAGTTATTATGAGAAGCAAAAAGTAACTTGAAATTTCTGGAACACATAATGAAGAAAGAGAGCTTGGAAAGTTTAACACTCACAGGACATATTAAAGGCAAGAAGGACAGTGAACACAATGAGTAAATAACAAGCATTTTCAAATGAATGATAGAATAGAGAGTAGAAGGCATTGTGAAAAAGCCAACATTGCTAAGAGGTATTACTTCTAGTGAGGTATGGTGGAGTAATTGATAACAGCTTGGATCGAAGAATCAAAGAGCCAAGTTCGAATTTCAGTCATATTCATTACATTCACTTACATGCTAATATCCTTGGGAAAGGTATGAATCTATCTCTTCTTCTTCCATCTATCAGGGCAGATTGGGTTCTATAGACTTTTTTGTCAATTGGTCTAGCACAGTAAGAATTGGTAACCTACTGCAGGATAATCTCCACACTGTATGCAATTGGAAACTGCTTGTGGAACTAAAAAAAAAATCTTATGAAATTTCATCTAGACAAGAAGCTGACTCAACTTGCCCAGCATGTATTTTTTTTTGTTTTATAATCAAATCGCCCTCAAGCAAGGCATTTTATTGCCACTGTTTTGCAGGGGTGTTACATAGGAGTAAAGTTATGAGAAAGAGTGTCAGGAAGTGGGTAAGAGAAGGATGAGAATACTGATGAGAGTGGAGTGGACAGAGAAAGGAGCATGAGAGAGAGGATTCAGTTTAGTGAGATAGGAGAAGACTATTGACTTTACATTTAAATTCTAGGTGATTGTAGCTGTCGGGAAAGCAAGTAAATAGAAGGGAATTCCACAGGGAGGAAGTGCGAGAAAAGAAGCTGATGGAGTAGAATTTGCATTTACAATTTATTGGTTTCACAGTAAAAGGGTGGGGCCTAGTTGCTAATCTTGTGGCTCAAGTAAATTTATATATAGGGGGCACCAGTGAGCTAAGTTCATCGGAGCAGAAGCCGTGAGACTATTTGTAGAAGAGAGATATGTATGCCGCCATAAGTACACATAAGTACTTCTAGTTAACCTGAAAGCAGTGGTAACCATATTTTGTACAAGTAAATGATGTGTGTAAGGAAATGAATGAATTTCAATAAGGAGATATTTTATATTTTGTTTTTATATAGCTGAATAAAAAGACAGAAAATACATGATTATTCATGCAAAAGAAAGAAGACATTACCAATTAGAAAGTGTGGAGTTGATACATGTATGTGTGTGTGAAAAAGTTCAGTTACTAAAAGAAAAGCTATTCCCATGTCTGGGAAGGTTCTGGTTGGTGTTGTCACACCAGTATACAAGGAGGAGAAGAGAGAAAGGGAGAGAAAGATAGGAAGTGTCCTGTTGTCGTAATGGCTTGACAGTATCCGGGAACAACTTCTTGGCAAAACTGACAGAGCGATGTAAGTTGATTGATTGATTTATTTTCTACAGTTTATTAACCCATTGCAGGTTATTTAAAGCCAAAAAATATTTTTAGATTGTAAGAATTTTTTTAAATAATAATGGTTTAGTGATAATACCCTTACCAGAAAGGGGTGAATTCATACCTTTCCCAAGGGTATTTGTGCATAAGGGAATATAACAAACCCAGTGGGAGTTGAAACTTAGATTTCTGATAAATAATCCCAAGCCATTATCCAATACACCACTCGCACATCCAAGCTTACAGTACCTAATAATGTCACACGGATGGATATCGGCTCGGAACGAGAAATCGGGGAGCCGAGTTCAAATTCCAGCTGAATTCATTGCATTCACTTACGCGCAAATACCCTTGGGAAAGGTATTAATCCGTCTATTCCTTCCAGTTATGGGTTAAATAACAGGACAGATTGGGTTCTATAGCTTTGGTCGGCAACCAGTCTACTGCAGAAAGCAATGGCAACCTACTGCGGGATAATCTTGAAGTTTATATATTTAACCCATTAATATCTATAACAGACTTATATATTTAAACAAATTCATACATTTAACAAATTTATATATTTAACACAGTTTAAATTAATAAAATATTTTATAAAAATGTATATATTTAATTTGGCTGTTTAGATTTTATGGCATACCAACCACCACAGGATATCTGAAGCCAAATCCAGCCTACATACATTATACGTATATGTATTACATATACAAGATTTGCAAACGCACATTCGGTAGAATCAAGTTTTGGAATATATAGCAAGTTGGTAGGTTGAATTGGTCACTTCCATGTTCTTTCTGATCTAAACTTATTTATAAATGAAACTTTGTCTGTGTGTGTGTGTGTGTGTGTGTGTCTGTGTCTGTGTGTATGTGTATCCGTTACCTATAGACTCTGAAATGGCTGAACCGATTTTTTTGAAAATTTACACAGTTGTACTATAAGCGTCTGCAAGTGTTCTTAGCTAGGTTTTGTGTTGAGGTACCCCCAATAAATATTGAAAATCGATAATCGAAAAAATCGGGTTATAGAAGGAGTGGTCTGATTTTAATCAAATTTGATACACTCATAGACAAAGACATAAGAAACGATATTCAGAAGTTTCAAGGTTGCAGTTCTTACAATAGTGCAGAAAATCGATAATATATATATAAAAGTTTTCATTACACCCGAGCAACAATGGGCTATACTGCTAGTATTTCATACTGAGTTCTTTTGAGTTTTACCATAGCCATCTCCAATGATATCTATAATGAACTCGTAGAGAAGTTATAACTCAGTAAATAATCATAAACTCCCTAACATTTATATATTATAAAATACTTGCAAAAATAGAAACAGAAAAACATGGAAACAACAAAACAAGTATTATTTATTATCTGGTTGTTATGTAGTGTTGAGAACATGAGAGATTTTAGAAGGAACCAGAAACCTAATCCTAAAAAGGAACAAGGGATTAACTGGTACTCCTGTTCAAAATACTGGAGAGGTGTGTGAAACAGATGATAGGTGAACCTATCTATTAAGGAAAAAAATAAAATAGTAAATAAACTTCAGAGTTCAAGCAGAGATGTTAAAAGTAGAGTTGAAGTAGAATTTAGAAGGAACGAGAAACTCAGTCTTAAACAGGAACCGCTGTTCATCACAGTGTTCTTGACAGGCTCCAAAGGAGAATCAGTAATGTGATAGGTATTGACTTGGCTGCTCAACTCCAGCCACTTTCTCACCAATGAGATGTGGCTTCCTTTTGTCTGTTCTATAAATATTTTCATAGCTTTTGCTCCAACGGACTTAAGTTACTGGTGCCCCTGCAACGGGTGTTTACTCGTGCAACCAGACTGACAACTGGGCCCCACCCATTCACAGTTAGATCAACCAAATGCAGACGACAATTCTACTCCAGCAGCTTCTTTTCTCGCACTTCTCACCTGTGGAACTCGCTTCCATATTCTTGCTTTCCTGATGGCTACAACCTCCAGGAATTTAAATGCAATGTCAATACCCATCTCTTAACTACTTGACTCTAGTTCTTTCTACACCACCCTGTTTTTCTTTTCCTTTCTCACCACCTTTGCAACTGTCATCACACCTGTATTCCCATCCTTAACTGGTTCGTCTTTCTCTTCACTCTCCTCCTATCTAATATTTTACTCTTATGTAGCCCCCCCCTGCACATCAGTGGTGATACGATTAAAAAAACAAAAAGAAACAAGGGATAAACTTCTACTCCTGTTCAAGATACCAGGGAGGAGTATGAATCAAGAGATATACAAATCTATCTTCTACTTCTATGTGCCTTGTCCTTTCAGGACGTAGGCGATCATGGCCTTCCACATTTCCCTATCCCTGGTGGCTCTGAGCATGCCTTCTCCTGTTACACCATGCAATCCTCATTCCGTCATCCACCTGATTAGGTCCTTCAAATATGTTATCTGTTGCTTTCCCCTGTCTCTTTTCCCCTCTATCTGGCCTGTTAGCATCAGATTCTCCAAGCTCTCCTTCCTCATTGCATGTCCCAGGAACTTCAGCTCTCTCTTCCTGATGCTCAGTATTAATTTCCTTTTTGTTTCCATCATTTCCAAGACCTCATCATTGCTCACATGCTTGATCCATGATATTCGCAGCATCCTTCTGTAGAAACACATTTCATTTGCTTCAAGTTTTTCCTTCATCTTTGATGGTATTGTCCAGCATTCATTGCCTTATTGAAGGACAAACAGCACGTAGCAATCCAGTACTCTCTTCCTAGTTTTTAGCAAAATTGTCCTGTTTCATAATATCGTACTCAACTTCTGGAATGCTTCCTTCGCCATGCTAATTCGCCTTCGAATCTCTGTATCACACTTTCCGTCTTCTGTTATAATGCTTCCCAGGTATTTAAATTTTTGTACCTGGTTGATTTTGGTATCCCCGACCTGTATTTGGCATATTGGGCTGCCCTTTTTACTGATAACCATGCATTATTCCTCTTAAAATTCAAAGTACTGAGTAAATATGCATGAGAGCTGTATATATTTTTGTTTCTTATATTAGGTAAGCAGGAATAAATGCTTTTGTCTGCCTGCATACCATATGGTATCAAATCTATTGGTTACTGAAAGTAAGTTGACTGTTGTTTCCATTGCATGATGTTCTTGATGCCATTATATCCTTCGAACATCTAAGAATATTTCAACTTCCTTTAACTTTACAAAATTGAACCTCTTGTATTCTACAGTGTGGCCTCTCTGATGAAAATTATATCATGTTTTGATACTTTAAGCTCAATAATAGGCTCAATTTTTTAAAAGTTTTATCTCTCTTCAGCACAGATTCCTGTTTTCAATTATCTGTGAATTGCCATGCATTCTTGGGAAAAATAGTGGAGTGATGTCAGAAGGCAATTCTTATGTTTTGGAATTCAGAATTGCCTTCTCCTAGACTGGCTGCCATCCAAGACTAGAGAAGCCCAGTATATCCTGCTATTTAATCTATAGCTGGGAGAATATGGATTTCTATCTTCCTTAAGTTCAAATTCTGGCTTAGTTTATTACATCCTCTTTTTCACTAATAATAAAAAAGGGGATGCAACAAATTAAACCAGAATTTGATCTTGCTTTATCAATTTAATTTTCTGAACCAAAATCCATTATGTTACCTGCACATAAATTTAGATATGAAAATATATATATAGAGAGAAAGAGACAGGTAAGTTGATACAACAATAACACAAGTTAGTTCATGACAAGCCTACCATCTACTATCAACCAGAAGTTTTTTTTTTGTTGTTGAGTTGAAGTTTCAGTGCTTAATGGAACAAACTCCCAAGAGGATGCTTCTTCAATCACTAGAATTTTAATCTGTTCAAGTCTAGGATCAACTGTGATCTTCCCCACATATCCCCATAAACTGTGCCCCTTACTCTGTAATCTTGAGTGGCTTCTGGCCCTTGCACAGGCTAAACATCATTGCAAAAAAAAAAAAATAAGTAAATATTTTTAATTTATATTTGAATCTGTAAGTATTTGCTTGGTAGGGGGTTTTAGTTAGGGAGACTTACCCCTCTGTGGGGTCAGATGCAGTCAGTATATTCTAGTCATTGCTAAAAAGGTAGAAGTGTTAAAAGAACTCAAGCAACTTTTTCTTGCAGATCATTTATTAATGTCAGAAGTTCCCCCCTTATTGGGTATCTCACTACATATTCTGGGGCACTTCATTGTAGAATATTAATTAGCAAGTAAACCACCTGATGTGAGTTCAATCCTCACCAGGTGCTTTACACTTATGGTAAGATAAGCTTAATAAATACCTATATACTTTCATTTGTTTGTGATTAACAAATTAATAAGATATTGCTTTCATAGTTTACTCTTCATTGGCTTATGCCCCGATCACATTGAAACACTGGTTCTCATATGATCACTGAAGTTAAGCAATGTTGAGCCTGGTTACTACTTATATGGGGCTCATCCCTTGTTTCCTGTTTAGGATGTGGTTCCCGGCTTTCTTTTTTTATTTTTATTTTTTATCAATCTTTCACTTTTTTTTCTCTTGTTCTCAATTGGAGTAGATAGACTTAACTATCACCGGGTTCACACTCCACCCACGTCTTTTGAACAGGTGAAGAGGCTCAGCCCTGGTTTCCTGTTTAGGATGTGGTTCCCGGCTTTCTCTTTTCCAATCATTTTACTCTTAAGTAGCCCCATGCACCTCAGTGGTGTCACCGCCTTGCTTGGGGCGATATGATTAAAAAAAAACCCGAAAAAAACTGCTTAGAAATGCCAGGTGCTATAAACTTAGATGTGCTGATGTTTTTATGGATAATGGCTTGGAATTGTTTATCAGAGAGCTGAGTTTCAATTCTAGTTGGGTTCTTTATATTCACTCATGTGCAAATGCCCTCTTCTCCTCACTATCTATAAGTTAATTCGTAAGATTTGTATCACTGAATCATTATTATCTAAAAAAAAATTCTTACAGGATAAAAATATTTTCTGGCTTTAAATAACCCGCAAAAAGTTGATAAGTTATAAAAAAATGAATTAATAAAAAAACTCAATGGATAGCATACATGCTTGTAAAAAAAGCAAGCTTAGTAAATGATTTGGGGATGTTTCATTGTAAAACAATGGAACATTATCAAGCTTGCCTTCTACATCATTATTCCTGTCAGGAATTTGATCCGGAGGGCTCCAAAGCTAGTGGCCTTATGCCAGACTAGTAAAATTAATAAATACTTTTACCTCGTAACCTTCCAGGGATTGTGACTCTAGAGAGAAGGTCATAGGATTTTCATCTGTTCAACCAGTCTGTTAATGATTTATCAGTTTTCAGTAAGAATTTTTAGGAAATCAATTTTTTTTTGTCCCAGGCCTGGATGCCCGCATTAACAAAGAATCGAGAATAATTTGAATTGAATTAAAAAAAGATTTCAGTTCAAAGTCCAGTTGGATGCCAATGCAGTCCACAATGAAAAAGGGAAATGAAATAGAAATTAAGTTTCTTTTTTGATCGCTGGCATTTGATTCCGAGTATGAAATTAAAAAAAAAAATAGACAAATTGAAAAAATGAATAATTATGCGTGTATTATATTGCAAAAAAAAAAAAAAAAAAGAAAGAAAACGAAAAAAAAACGAAAAAAAACAGAAAAGGTAATTTTATTTACGCCTCGTTGATCGCTGACTATTATTACGACTGTCAAGTTTACTGAGTTCGATTCTCAATATTTAAGTCTACTTGTGGTAATTTTTAAAAGCTAAACAAAAAAAAAAAAGGCTTGGACAGTAAGTGTGTAAAAAAAAAAAAAGTGTACAAGCAAAACGCTAAAGAAACAGTGTGGGTCTCACCAGCTAGCTAGCTAAATTTTCAGGAGCCCAGGTCCAACTTTTTTTTAGTTAGACCAAGCTAAGCTGTAGCTTACTTTGTGACTAACGTTAACTGTCTATTTTTCGCTGGTGTCCAAGCTTGGTGTTAATCCAAGTATACCTTGTTCCAAGGTAGGCCTCCCACCTTCTTAATTGAAAGATTGGGACAAGATCTTACTTTCCTCCTACCTAGTTTTGTGCTGAAATAATGGAATACCATGTAAAACAAAAGGTAAAAAGACAATGTTAAATTAAAAAGAGCGACTACTTTATCTACCAAAACTGGCAACAACAGCTACTAACAGACAATGGCAAGCTATCCAGTTAGTGTTACTGTTAGCAGCAGTAGAAAAGACTTCACTTTTCTAGCAGCCGTAGTGTAGTCATGTGTAGCAGAAGTCTGAGGAACAACAGTAGCAGAGAGGAGGAGGAGAAGAAGAAGAAGAAGAAGGAGGAGATAATTTGAAAGAAGGTAAAAGAGGTACTGTGGACTTCCGACTTCCGTGTTACGACAACGACTACGCCTGAATAGAGAAAGAGAGAAATGATGAGTCGGTGATGACGACGGTGTTTGTCTGGGATGGAGGCCTGACACTCCGCTAGCCACCCAGCCAGACACCCTGCTAGCAAGTGCCCGTGGTGCGTGCATGTGCTTTCCTCTGTATGTGTGTGTGTGTATATATATATAGATATAAACATAAATATTATGTTTGTATTTATGAATGCTTGCGCGTAATTCGAAAGTTGTGGCGTGTTTGGAGGTTGGGTGGTGTTGGCGCCGGTGACCAAGTGTAGTGTTTCTTTTTTTTTTTTTTTTTCTGGGACAGGAGTAACGTGGTGCAAAGCAACAGAGAGACATCATAAAAGAAAACATTCAGGAATCCTCAACCACCCCCGAAACAAGGGACACGCCAATATGTACCCGTTATTCGACTTGGTGAGGCTACTCTCTGTCCAGCAGGATACAGAATCATTAGCCGAAAGGCACCCGTATATCGTCCAGTTTGCTTGGCGTCAGGTCGAAGATATTAGTTTGCTTGCTCTTATCTGTTCAAATGGTAAGTGTGTGTGTATATATATATATATATTCCTTCACTAAATTCACGTCTTTTATCTTCAATACACAAAAAAATCCACATCTTTTTTTTTTTTTTATACACAAGTACAGTACACACAGTATTCCATCTGGAGGAAAAAAATCTCATAATTTGAGATCGTATACAACAGTAAAACACTAATTCGTGTCTTATTCGTATTTACGGTATTTTTATTTCGATTCATCATTTATCCTCGATTTTCTGAAGCATTGAAACATGTTTAACTTCAATATGTACTGATGTTTTTTTTATGTTTATGAGAAACGTTGTTACAGTTTTTATGTTTTATATCGCTATCAGACTAGAAATCACTCAACAAAATTTCTGAAATAAATTAATTTATGTTTTTAAATCAGTTATTTTTTTTTTTTTACACTAACGTTCTTTTTCATTCACTTTCAGATAGCAATCAGAATATAAAAATTAATACTTTTTTTTCCCATTCGTTTTTATGTGTAAAAACATAATTTTACAAAGAAAATATAATTTGTGTATGGCAAAAAACTTTTCTTTTTGGGGTGGGTGCTTGGAGAAATTAGTTTTTAATTTTATTTTTATTTTTTTAATTTTTTTTAAATTAAAGTTTTTTATTACTAAAATAGACTTAGCCATTGAAGAAGTTATTTTTTTTATGATAAAAAAGTAAAAACACCATCTCCTTTCATATTTCACAATTTATTAATCGTTAAAAAAAAAAACAAACTTGTATAATATTTTTCTTTTACACAACCAACACGTTTTGAAAGCGAAAAACAGGATTCGTAGTAGTAGTTGTAATTTTTGTTCATTCATTCATTTTTACCGATGATAGCAGCTGCTTTTGTTGAGTTTATTGACAATGACTCAGTCAAGTTTCGTTTTTTATTTTTCACTTATATTTGGTTTTTATTATGTAATTGCACACATGCCAAGTCATCTAAATATACATGTCTCATCAGATCAAAATTCTCTGATTTCTTATTGTTACTCAGGGTAGTAATGTTTCTCTCTCGAATGCTATGAACGTTGTTGACAACAAAGCTTTTTAAAACTGAAAGTAATATTTTTATTTTTATTTCTCTTAAACTTTTTTTTAGACTGTCATATTTTTATTATCTTCGAAGTATTAAATAATTCAATTAGAAATTTTGCAGATTTCTATTTTTTTTTTTTTTTTAAAGGCATCAGTGACAATGTTAAAACTAAGTAACGATTATTGTTTCAATTTATAAATACTTACTACTACTACCCTAATTAGCTGGTAGTTGTGTAATTTAATAATAATAAAATATGAGTAGTAGATACTTTTATTTTTTTACTTAGTTTTTAAGTTTATTCATCACGTTTTTTTTTTTTTTTTTTTTTAATTTAAAAAAGATCTTTTTTTTTTTTTAAGTAGAAGACCATTTTGCTTTCTACAATAAAAAGGCTAAAAATGTGTCCCACCCTAAATAATTCCGTTCGAAACCCTTCATTGCTCGTTTCTTTATTTTTAATATTTTTTTTGTTTTAAATTTTTAAAGAGTTTGCCTTTTTTTTTTTTTGTTTTGTTAAGTATATACACTCTCCTCCGATAAAGGGAATCCCTCAGTACATTTACACTCTACAAAAACTATATTTTTCCACAATCGATTAAAAAGACACACACACACATATATATATATATATATATATATATATAATATTCCCCACACACGTTGTATTTTGTGTTTATTACATCATCTTGAATATTGCACGGTTTTATTTACATTTAAACGTTGTTCTTTGTGAATGTTTCTTTTTTTTGTAGGGTAAAATTACATTTTATTTATTTATAAAAAGGACAGGGAATTCAATAATTAATAACAATTTTGTCTCAGTTTTTTAAAAATCTTTTTCTATATAGTTCTTTTATTTCTTTATCGTACTCGGAATAACATCCTTGTTGAATGCGTTATGCTGGATATTTAGGTTCTGTCATTAATTGTTTTTATTTTCAATCCACTTTACGTATTTTTCCAAATAAAAATCATAGGACTTTGTAAGCATCACAATTAATGTCTTTTTAAAAATAAGCGTATTATTTTTTTTTTGTCCTTAATTTATTTTTTAATTTACCGACTTTGTTTTTTTTTTTTTTTTAAATTTCAATAAAAAAAATTTGAGGTCACTGCTACATAAATGAAATTGCTTTTTTTGCCAGAAATAATATAATTATGACAGATAACTGAACGTTTATTACTACTTTAATAATAATAATAATAATAAAGTTTGTATATTATTATTATCTACCATATAGCAAGTTGTAAAAATAATATTTCAGTGAACTAAACACTGATAAGTTTGAAATAGTTAACTTAATCAATGTGTTGTGGGTAACGAGTTAGACTTTGTTTATTATTTTTAACACTACGTTTGTGGGTTATCCTGCCACAAATCTTGCATTGTAGATGAGATAAGCAAAGTATTTTTGCTTATTGGAAATAAATAAATTAGCTTTAAAAATTTAAAAGCTTCAAGAATTTCATTTTTAAAAATTAATTACCTGAGAGAAAGAGTTGATTGGAGGGAACATCAAATAAAAAAACACAAATAACCTGTTGGGATAAAAATTATTTTATTCTTTTTATTTTAAAAAAATCTTTTGTCCACTCCAATTTCATTGTGCATTGCACCATATACGAGAGAATTGAAGACTTCTTTCAATTTTTTTATCTTGCATAAGAATTATAAATTTGCAGTCTTCATGAACAATCATGCCCAAGAATTTTCTATATTAACAAGATAAAAAAAATATTGAATACAAGTACAATTGATCCTATTTTTCATAACATCATTAAAAACAGTTACTAGATATTTTAAAATTTGAAGAAGTAATAATAAGCAAATTTTGTTTTGAATCATAAAAATAATCTGGTTTTCTTTTTTAGTTGAACCCAATTGACTCAAAAATTCGATCCGTATTAAAAAGATATTGTTGCTTTCTAGAAGTTCATGCATTACATTGTAATGCATAAAAAAAAATTTTACAAATTTAAAAAAATTTTTTTTTTTTTAAAAATGTAAATGATAGATGATTCCAAAGCTGTTTCCAAAGATTTCAAGTTTTCAGAAGAAAAAAAAACATTTTTTTCTTTGAAGATGAAAGATTTGAAGAAAAAAATTGTTTCGCATTCTGGTTTCAATTTAATTTAATGGAAATGGATATTTGTTTGGATCGATAAATTGGAGAATTGAGTTTGAATTCCAATAGATTGCAATTACATTCACAAATGCACTTAGTATGAATCCATCTGATACCCAAATATACTTATGAATCCATTTCTTCTCTCTCAGGCTATGGGTTAGCTGAACAGACTGAGTCTGAAAGCCTTCATGAGCAACTAGTCTACTGTGAAGTTAGTCATGAATTAAAGAGAAATTATCATTCAAATGTGTATCACACATAGCAGCTGAGAAAATAAGACAAAGAAAAAAATTAAGCAAATAAGACAAGTTTTTATTTTCATCATTACTTTATTAAAGAAAATATTTTCTGTTTTATTTTACTATATTCTGCCATCTTTCCTTTGTCAATTGTAGTCTTTAGTTGGTTCTAAAATTTTTTTTGAATCAATCATTTGATTTTATGAAAGAAATTCATAGCAGAAGACTTCTTTCCAATCTCAACATAACCACAACATTGTCTTTCAAAAACCTCCACACATGCACATATATAACTGAATTATTCCTCAGAATAAGTCCCAAGATTGGTTTGCTTAGTCACATAATCTTTTCAATTTTACTAGAGTTTCTAATAGACGGAATATGTTTTGAATATACTTGCAAATCAGATTTCAGATGATTACAGTATAGTGGATTTCTGTTTTTTTTTTTTTTTTTTGTGAAATGTGTTTATTGTTGCAATTTTACAAAATTTTTGGCACTCGGCTGAAGGGAAAATTGAGTAATCAACATTTAATAGGTCTCAGATAGTTAATCAGATTCCCAACCCATTCATCTATTATAACAGCTTACGGCCATATCACGTTGAATACACCGGTTCTTGCTCGCTCACCAAAGTTAAGCAACGTTGAGCCTGGTCAGTACTTACATGGGTGACCGCTTGGGAATACCAGGTGCTGTAAGCATTTAATGATGGATGTATGTTGTGGTGCAGTGGATATCGGCTCAGAAAGAGAAATCGGTGAGCCGAGTTCGAATTCCATTTGAATACCCTGCATTCACTTAAGCACTGGTACCCTTGGAAAAGGTATTAATTCATCCTTTCTCTTCAGTTATGGGTTAAATAACAGGGTAGGACTTTGGGACCCTGCCCTTAAAAACAAATCCCAATGAATCTTGATACTCGAAAAGAAATAAGTATTACTAGACACAAAACTTATATAAAAACAATTGTTGAAAGAAAAAGGTATTACCAGCAATTAATAAAAATTTAGTAAGCAGTAAATGACCTGCTGAGGATGACATGCTATAAAAACAAAACAACCAACCAACAACTTAACAACATTTAGTCCGACATGTCCAATAATATCACAACTTCACAAGAAGACTACAGAAATCCACATGACATAAAAATTTCTTTTTGAAAAAATATCTAAACATATAATAATCAGAAACAAGGGAGAAATTAAATGAAATTAAACTAAAATATAACAAAACATTCAAACTAAAAATAATCTATATTAGTAGGACCCATCTACCCTACAAAATAAATGTAGCTACGATAGGCAGCATCAAGAATTTTGCTTCCTAATGGAGAGACAAGGATAAAAATAAATAATGGAGTGAGAAAAATCAAAGACTTGACTCAGTTGAGATGATAAAGAGAGGGTAAAAACAAACTGGGAAGGTTGACATGAACAAAAGAAAATGCCAGGAACAATTACAATAAACAAAGTCTAGCTTAACAAGGGGAGAGTTCCATCAGGACCCCCCCCCCCATCATCCCATTGCATTAAAGAAGACTTAAAAAGAAAATTAAGGCTTAGCCCAGTTCACTCGAACCAAGCTCTTCACTTTCACCCACCTTTCACTGAAATCTGTTGATAACAAATGTTTTCTATTAAATCTGATTGTCATCTTGAGCTGGTACCCAAAGAATCTGATCAGATCATGATGAAAATAATGTTCGTATTGCAAGATCTGTAATGTCCACACCATTATTCTTGCCATGGCTAGCACTGTAAAAAGCATGATTTTTCACTGCAGTGAATGGGTGACATTATCACATGCATGAACTTGATAGACACAAGATGTTCGGGATCGATATGGGACAGACTATCCTTGAGAGGCTTCACCTTCTTATCCTTATCTAGGGTGAGTTGTTGGTTATATTCAGTGGTGAAAGACCTCCTCTCCTAGCACTTTTTCTGAGTAAGCACCCCCAATAGTTCTCTCTATGCTAATCTAGTTAGCTGTTGCCAGAAGTATTGGCTGTCCAGTAAGAACAGATTGTCTAGCCATTCTAGGTTTAGGACCCAACACCATCTGGGCATAGATAAGTCTGTTCTGAATAGGCTAACCAAGGGAACAATCTAGCAAATATAGATCACACTTCTCACCAAAATTGATCAGATGAACCAAACATAAACCGCAACAATCTGAAATGTATGACTGTTCACAGCAATATTGGACACACAATGAAACCCCACAGAGACACGGACAATACCAACCTTAGCACCTATGCAATAAAGCAAAAGACAATACATGAGCATTAACTTTGCAATGTCTCTTGGATCCATGTCAAAGGGAAAGAGAAAAACTCATGAAGCAGGTGGGCTTCTTTACTCCAAGCCCCTTGCATTCAAACTAGCTAGCTTGATAGACATTTTTTCAAGACAACCCCCTTAGACTGGATGGAAATCTGTGGGTTAGAGGACCCTGATAGATTATCCCAGACTGCTGAAACTTATATCAGATGTAATTTTTCTATCCAGGATGATACTGCCAATGTCTGTTGGTAGTTTTGGTGTATACTGCCCTCCCTGCATAAAATTTGGAAATTTTTTTTTTCTGCTCATAAAACTCTACTTAAACTATTTTGATTGTTTGGAATGGCTTTTGGGCAGCATCTAAAAGATCTCATACCTTTTAATTTGCTGCCCACATTTCTGATCAGTTATTAGTTGTATCGTGCCTAAAGTTGACAATTTCTTGATGTTCTTCTGCAACAATCTGTATTGTTAACTTTGAATCCTGTTCAAGTTTTGTAAGCATATTTCCACATCATTGCTTCATGTTAAGCCTTTAATGAAAATTAGACATTTAAATCTGCCTGGGGATAGTTCCAGTTAAATTTCTCGCACTCACCGTTGAATTTACTAGCATATGTAACAAAATCTTCATATTCATCTTTAGTAAGGTTTGTGCACTGCCAACGTGTTTTTTTTAAAAAAAAAAAAAAGAAAGAATATTGAGTTCTTTTCACTAAATATTTTTGATAATGACACTTTTTCTGGAGTATTTAGCAAAATGAAATTCAGGTATTTTTCATGTTCAGAGGGCCACAATTTTCTTTATGTAACTTCTTTTCATCTGTCCATCCTTGACATTCTTCTCTGTAAATGGCCTTGGACCTTCTGAAGTATGATATGAATGTAATATTTTCTTCTAGGACTTTTAATATTTTTCTTCTTCACTAATTGAATTAGGGACTGAGTCCAGTGAAAGTTAATTTGATGTGCTTTGTGGTGCAGTGGATATTGACTTAGAATGAGAGATCAGGGTGTCGAGTTCAAACACACTTGGGAAAGGTATTAATCCGTTTCTTCCCTCCAGTTATGGGTTAAATAATATGACAGACTGTGTTCTATAGCCTTGGCTGGCAACCAGTCTACCACAGAAAGCAATGGCAACCTACTGCATGATAATCTTCTGCCCAGTTAGTCATGTCACTGTCAAGACATGATTGCCTAATGCATGTATCATGTATGGCACTGAATTGACTGTCTCTTTCTAGTATTTCCAGGGTTGCCTATATATATTCTTGCATTTGTTGTAATAGTGTCTTCTGGAATTCTTGCTGTTGCTGAATAATTAGCTTCAATTCTTCCATAGTGTATTACATTTGCAGAATCTAGGAAGAATTTTTTTTCTTTGTAAATTCAAATTCTCTGTTACTGTTATTTTAGGAGAGAGAAAAATTTTTTTTTATTCATGATAAAATCTTCATTGTCACTGTTATATTATGCCTTCATTGCAATGAATGAAGATAACACAATCAAGAAATTTAATGTTGACATAGTTTTTCCTTATTAGAATATGAAGTTCACTTATAGCTAGCAGTCTTGCAGCTGTCTCGTAACTGTTTACTGTCTACTACGACGATTCTTGGCATCAGTATTTGGATGAGTCGGCGTCATACTTTGGAGAGGTGTGTGCATCTACACAACAGTTTAGAGATTGGTATGGGGTAGAGAGATGGTGAAACCTTAGTTGGGGAGAAATGAGAAGGCGCCTTATCTTGTTAGTATATGTGCTTTCTTTTCTGTATGGCAAAGCAGAGATGGATTGTGACTTGGAATCTTCTATGGCCAATTCCCTCCTGCTCCAGCTGGACTTTTTGGTAAACTTATCCTCCTCTTCAGACACTTTTTGCTTCCTCCTCCTCCTCCATCCTCCTTTCTTATTCTCCACCTCCATTCTATAATCTAGTTGTAATGGCTGTTGTAGTTGTCTTGGATGCTGCGGCTTCTGTTGTTGTTTCACCCCCTAAGAAATATTCTGCTGAGGAGTAAGGGTTTTAACATTTGTTCCTTCTTAGCTAACTGCTGCCATTGACTGAGATCACTGGGAACCTAGCCAGACTTGCTTTCTTAGACATCAGTATGGCAACATCTTTCCAGCAACTGAGACAACCATCACCTGCTAATTTGTCAGTCTGGGCAGCAGATAGACCAAAGAAGGGCCCAGAATATTACAAGGCCCCAAAAAGATTACATTTTGGGAAATTATCTGTTGACAATTCCTTCTGCCCTGGAGGCAGTCTTGACATAAGATGATTTCCCTGTTGACCATGGATGCAAAAATCAAGAAAATTGATCAGCGTCAGCAGGGAGATAATGAAGAGACTCAATATAACTGCGAAAATGTTAGCCCAAAAGTTGAACACCATGTCGGACATCCTGTCGAGGAAGATAGAATGCTAACAAATACTGAGGTTGCAGGTCAAGTATTTGGGCACCCACAAAACAAGTCACTCTTCAAAGGGTGCCCGTGGACATAGAGGACCATTTGGAGTCCTTTTTTTCAAACATTACAGACAACTAAGAGATGTCACATTAGTGACAAGCAAAGCAGATATTGTCAGCAGGGAGATCTTACAGAAGACAATATCCTACAAGTAAATCATAGACATCCCTGACATTTTCACGAGCCACATCTTAGTTTGTGAAATTTTTGCCTTGCATATATTTGCTTGATAATATTTTTTACCCTATTCTCTTTTCTTTCTTTTATTATTTATTGCAAACTTAAATCTGATAATTACATTTAACCATGGCTAATTACTTTAGTGTTTTTCTTTGAAAATGTCTTTTTCCTGAATCAGCTGTCTTTTTGCATAGAAGACAAATTTTAATTCATACTGTCTGGATTTGCAGTTCAGCAAATTTTAATTTTGTAGATTGTAAATCATTAAAAAAATCTATGTTTGTTTTTATTGGTGCTTTTCTCAGAAGTTCATCTTTTTTCCAATACAAAATATTGGTTAACATCTTATAGGAATAACAGATTAATTTAACCTAAATCACATTGGTTTTAAAGTGTGTGTGTGTGTGTGTGTGTGTATATATATATATATATATATATATATATATATATAAATATTGCTTGTAGATTTAATGTTAATCTTATCAGATCAATATTTTAATTTATTTATTTGTTTTTTTTTTTTAATGGGAAATTGTTAATGCAGTCTGATTTCCTCAAACAAATCAATGTATATTGCCAATTCCTTACCAAAAATCAAATAATAAAATATAAAAACATGACACCAAAAATAAAGCACCTGATGCTTTTCGGTATGCTAGCATAGTGGATGAAAGCATTATTTAAGTAGTGCTAATGGTTAAGAGTTCAATCTCTAAATCAGGTAATGAAATTCATATATAGTCTGATTCAGCATGAACAAACAAAACATAGTATCACACGGACATAAATAACAATCAGCTGATACACAGTATCCACTATTAGCCAGATGGTCAGAGAATATATGGCTGAAAGATTGTGTCTGAGATAACTTTTTTTTTTTTTCTTTAATCGTGTCACCCCAAGCAAGGCATTCTACTGCCACTATAGCGCAGGGGGTTACTTAGAGGGATTGGGTATGGGAAATGTCAGAAGGAGGGTGATAGACGACTTAGGATGTACATAGGGAGGAGAGAGTTGGAGAGAGTGGGTGTGAGTTAGTGTGTTAGGAGGTGTCTATTGACCTTACATTTAAACTCCTGGAGGTTGTAGCTGTCGGGGAAGCAAGCATGCGATAGGGAATTCCACAGGCGGAAAGTGCGAGGAAAGAAGATGTTGGAGTAGAAATTGCGGTTACATTTCATCGGTTTCACTGTAAAAGGGTGGGACCTAGTTGCCAATCTAGTATCTCACGCAAATTCACATCTAGGGGGCACCAGTGATTTAAGTTCGTCAGAGCAGAAGCCATGAAAGTATTTATAGAAGAGGCACAGGGAAGCCACGTCACGCCAGTGAGAGAGATACTGCAGGCGGTCAGTAAGTCGGTATCAATCACATTACAGATTCTTTGCTGTATTTTGTCAAGAACCCTGAGGAGAATAGAAGGGGCACCCGACCAGATGTGACAGCAGTACTCAATACACGGGCGGATGGTGGATTTATATAATTGCAGGATAGATTCAGGTGGAAAGAATTTCCGGGCCCTGCACAGAAAGCCGACTTTCATAGCTGCGGATTTAGCAATGGATTCGACGTAGCCATTCCACTTGAGGTCCGCTGAGAGTGTCATGCTAAGCAGGCGTAGTGATTTACTCTCTGGGAGGCAAGCCTGTTCCATGCTAATGGGAGATAGGTGCGGTTGTCTGTGGTGGTTAATTGACAGCAGCTTTGTTTTGGAAGAATTGAATTTTACGAGCCATTTCTTACCCCAATCCACCACGGATTGGAGGTCCTTCTTAAGCTTGGCAGCGTGGTTCGACTTGTCACCAACACCAGATTTTTGATCGAGGCGAGAGTAAACTGTGGTATCATTGGCATACATGCCTACTTGTGATCTTATGGCATCGGGGAGATCATTGATATAGATTAGAAAGAGCGTAGGACCTAAGATAGAGCTTTGGGGTACACCCGCATTTGTAGGGTAGTTCTGGGAGGCATGTCCGTTTAATACCACCTTCAGTGTGCGGTTAGAGAGGAATGACCAGATTAAGTCCAACAAAAGTCCAGTTATGCCATAGCTTCGCAGTTTCCGTAGAAGGCCGGCATGCCATACTCTGTCAAATGCTTTAGAGATATCCAAGGCGACAGTTCGGGCTTCACCATTCTTGTCGAGAGCTTGGTATATATACTCGGTGATGGTCGTTAGCATATCAGCAGTGAACCTGGTGAGGCGGAAGCCGTACTGTTTGTCCGAGAGGAGCCCGTGGGCTGTGAGATGCTGAACGACCTCGGCATTGATAATGGCTTCGAACACTTTGCCGAAGATTGGAAGAAGGCTGATGGGGCAGTAATTTGCGGAGTCCGATGGTTCACCAGTGTTCTTGAATATTGGAACTGCAGAAGAAGACTTCCAACAGGCAGGGAAGCAGGAAGAAGATAGGCAGAGGTTGTAGAGCTTAGAAAGGATAGAGGTGAGTTTAGGGGCACAATTCTTCAAAACTATGATTGGGATTCCATCCCCACCACTCGCTTTGTGAGGGTCCAGTTTTGAGATTATGCTAGAAATCATTGAGGGCGTGATGTGGACGTCATTCAGTTGGGCCTCAGTTCTAGATGGGAAATCAGGTATATGGATTCCAGATGAATCCAGTGTGGAATTGGTCGAGAATCTATGGGCAAAGCATTCAGCCTTGTCCGCTGAGGAGGTGAGGACCTCAAACTCGTTTATTAGTGGGGGTATTGAGGACTTACTCTTGCTAAGCACTCATTTGCAGAGGTGCCAGTAGTCTTTGGTACCGAACTTGGAGGATGCTATGCGCTGCTTCGTCCTGGCAGCAAACAGCATCTTAGCTTCATTAAGTATCTTTTTACACTTATTATGAGCTGAGGCGAAAAGGCGCCTGCTTTAGTCTGACATGTGGCTACGATAAAGCTGGAAGAAGTGATTCCGGTGGGCAATGGTGGCCGAGCAAGCAGGCGAGAACCAGGGAGAAGAGTGGGATTTAAGCTGAAATTTCCTGGCAGGGATGAATGCATCGATGCCAGCCTTAACCCAGGAGGAGACCTCTGATGCACAGTCTTCGATGGGAAGACTAAAAACATTGTTCCAAGGGACGTCGCAGAGGAAGTCACGGAACGAATCCCAGTCTGCTCTTTGATAGCAGTAGGATATTCTGTTGGTCTGGGTTTCTTGGGTAGGGGTGGAGTGGAAGGAGATGTTGACAGAAACTATGGCGTGGTCAGAATTTCTGAGAGGGCAGAGCTGTCTGGTGGAGCAAGAATTTGGGGTGGAAGTGAAGCAGAGGTCTAGTAGGGAGTCCCTTCCGTTAGAGCTATTGGAGAAACGCGTGGGGAAGTCCACCACTTGCGTAAGGGATTGGGAGATTGAAAAATTAATGGTGTGGACACCAGCAGGGTCGGTTACAGAGTTTTCCAGCCACTTAGTATGGTGGGCGTTAAAGTCGCCAAACACAAAAATATGGGCAGATGGGTGCGAAGAAATGGCCTTGGTGATATTGTCAGAGATGCAGTCAAATATCAAACAGTCAGAGGAGGAGGGGGAGTGGTAGAGGAACAAGAGATAGCTAACAGAGCTTAGAAGTGAGACGGAAGCACATGAAAGACTGGTCCAGGGATTCAAGAGATGTTACTCTAGCTAGGAGGAGGTGTTCACTGACATATACACCAAGCCCATGCATATGGACATTGGAGTCCTTCCTGAAGAGGGGAAGGTAACCAGGAACATAGAACTCAGAGGAGGGGATAGATGGGTCAAGGTTAGTTTCACGTAGGGCTAATATATCAGGCGAGTTAGTTTGGAGGAATGCTTCTACGCTATAAAAGTTAGTGCGGATACCGTGTATGTTAGTGAAAGAGACACAGAGGTTTTATGCTAGCAACCAAAAATGAGAATGATAACTTAAATAAATCAGGTTGAAATAAGCAGAGATTCTAATTTACCTTTATAATAATTTAATAGGTGAATTTATCTATGCCTTCAACTTCAAATCTTTTCTCTTAATGTCTCATCCTAAACTCTGAAATTTTACTTACCATTTTTTTTTTTTTTTTTTTTTCACAATAAGAGGAGATAAGTCTGCATTCCACGTTCATCCCTTGTTTCCTGAATGTGATTGGGTCTTCAGTTCTTTCTAAAGCTTACTTCAAACATCTCTGCCTAAACTCTGAAGTTTTACTTCCTATCTCTATTCTAATAAAGACGGTTGTGTATTTATTTGGTGATATATATATATATATATATATATATATATATATATATGAACACAAAAATAAATACACAACAGTATAACAGTTCACTTACAGCTAGCAGTCTTGTAGCCGTCTCGTAACTGTTTACTGTCTACTATAATGATTTTTGGAATCAGTATTATACCATTTGGATGAATCCACATCATGCTCTGGAGAGGTGTGTGTGTGTATCTACTCAACAGTTTAGAGGTTGGTGTGGGGGAGAAATGAGAAGGCATCTTACCTTTTCAGCACATGTGCTTTTTTTTTTTTTTTTTTTTTTTTTTTTGTCTGGCAAAGCAGGGATGGATTGTAACTTAAAATCTTCATATACACAAATAAATACACAACTGTATATATATATATATATATATATATATGTCATCCACAGACAGATCTGTTTTGCTGTATCACAGCTCATCAGTACGGTTAGACTCCGATTGCTTTTAACCCAGGATTGAAACTTGACCGAAGTGGCGTCAGTCACTGATTCTACCTCTGAGCTGTGTCCGCTCGGTAGGAGGCAGACTTTTAGTGTATCATGTATCATACACCAATAGCCAGAGTGCTCTAATTCATTACTGAATGAGCTGTGCGTAGATGCGAGAGTAGCTACTTCTTTTTTTTTTTTTTTTTTTTTTTTTTTTTTTTCAAAGTCTACCATTCTTCCAGAGTGCTCAATCAGGGTATATATCCCTTCTGTCATGCTCATGGAAAGATAGACAGTAGCAAGGCAGCTCAGTGGAGTTCATTAAAGAAACAATAGCAATGAAGCATCAGTTCCATTCCTTCTCTTTACTACCAGTTATTAAAACTCTTGGCATGTATTGGCTCTTTAACAGTGCCTTTTTTTTTTTTTTTTTTTTTTTTTTTTTTTTTTTTGCAGTAATTATATCATGGAGTAGTGAAGAATGTGTGTGTGTGTGTGTATATATATATATATATATTACATTCCCTCCTGTGATGTTCAGGCATGATAACCTGTGAGGAAACTGCTAATAATCCTCTCAAATATTTTTACAGCAGGAGTCACTCATTTGTTATAATGCTTATATCGACTCCTAGTTCAGATTAACAATATCCCCCCCCCCCCCAAAAAAAAAAACAGTGGAACAGGAGATTAGTGAAAGTACTGTTTAATAAGTCAGTTAAGTGTTATACGAGATACATGCTTGTTGATCATGTCTCAAAAGAGATATGATTTACTGCGGAGAAGATTTTCCTGTAGTAGGTTGCCATTACTTTCTGCGGTAGACTGGTTGCAAACCAAAGCTATAGAACCCAATCTGTTCCATTATTTAACCCATTACTGGAAGGAAGAGATGGATTAATACCTTTCCCAAGGGTATTTGCACATCACAGGGATTAAATATTATTGTTCATAATGGATAAGGTGGAAATTTTTAAAATCTTAATAGTGTGTCTCAGTGAAGTTTGTGTCATTAGATCATCTACAGTTTGACAGAAAGAAACAGAATTCTGGCAAAATCACTTCTCTGGCACACTATTGGTTCCAGTGATGCAGAATTAGTGATGCTCAACCTGTATTGAGCATGATATTGTTTTTATCTTATTACAATGATGTTCACGGGCCATGTGAGGTACATGGTTATAGAGTAAGAGACATAGCTCATGCAGATATGTGTCACCCTTAGACCTGAACAGGTTAACATTGCAGGGATTGTAGAGGCTTTCTCTTGGAAGTCAGTTCAACAAGGTAGTAGTTTGTGAGAAGAAGCTGCTTGAGTGGAACTTGCATCTCATCAGCTTAATACAAAGAGAATGAGGGTAGTTTGCTACAATGTGTTTGGCATGGTGGAACTCTACCCTGTAGATTAAGACTGGTGGGATTATAGAGCGTAGTTCATCTGAACACTTTCCATGGAAATAGAGTAGCAAGAGGCTTGCAACATCTTGTCTATGAGAAAGGGATTGTAGGGCGGACAATAATTTGTGGAACAGAGAAGGTAAAGAGAATGACTAAAAAATGTAATGTGCGTGCTGTAGAAAAGCCAAAAATTGTAAGAGGTGGAGGCAAATTAATCAAAGTAACTCAACACTTTGAAATAAATCTTTTATAAATCTACCATCCGCCCGTGCATTGAATACTGCTGCTATATCTGGTCGGGTGCCCCTGCTGTTCTCCTCGGGCTTCTTGATAAGGTTCAGAGGAGGGTCTGTAGTGTGATAGATACCGACTTGGCAGACTGCATGCAGTCTCTCTCCCACTGGCGCGACGTGGCTTCCCTGTGTCTCTTCTATAAATACTTTCATGGCTTCTGCTCCGATGAACTTAGATCACTGGTGCCCCCTAAATACGAATTTGAACGAGATACTAGATTAGCAAATAGATCCCACCCTTTTACAGTGAAACCGAAAAAATGCAGCCGTAACTTCTACTCCAACAGTTTCTTTCCTCGCACTTCCCGACTGTGGAATTCTCTTCCACACGATTGCTTCCCCGACGGCTACAATCTCCAGGAGTTTAAATGTAAGGTCAATAGACACCTCCTAACACACTAACCTGCTCCCATACTATCGAACACTCTTCCCATCTGCCCAACCCTCATCCTCGCTATCCTTACCCATCTATCACCTTCCTCCTGACATTCCCTATGTCTAACCACTCCTTCTCTTTACCTTCCCCTATGTAGCCCCATGCGCAATAGTGGCAGTGGAATGCCTTGCTTGGGGTGAGATGATTTAAAAAAAAAAAAAATGCATATTTAATCTTTCAAGGGTCTACTTTCTTCAAATTTTGCTTTTGCATGTAGGGACTTGCTGACTACAGCTGTATTGACTTAAGTAAATTATTTTGCATATATTGTATACCAAGTTATATACATTGTAATGGAGCACATAGTTTTAGGTTGCAGGCATTTAAGATTTTTTTTCAAGCTACTAATTGATCAACTGCGTACAACTTATGGGGAAAGAGTCAAGTGGAGGAAGTTCAAATTAGCCTTAAGATCAAAAGGTTTACCTGTGCATCAGTAGGAAACTGTTTTATATGACACTCTCCTCTACAGTTGATCCTTACTGTGTCAGTCAGTTAAGTACCATATCTGATACATGCTTGGGCGATCATGTTTGTTTTGAGACATGACTGACTGGGCAGATGATTTTCTTGCAGTAGGTTGCCATTACTTTCTGTAGTAGACTGGTTGCCAACCAAGGCTACAGAATGCAATCTGTTCTGCTATTTAACCCATAGCTGAACCGAGAAGCGGTGGATTAATACCTTTCCCAAGGGTATTTGTGTGTAAGTGAATGCAATGAATTTGACTGGAATTCATACTAGGCTTCATGATTTCTTGTTTAGAGTCGATATTCACTGCACCACAATGCATATCCTTACTGTGTACAGCCATGAATTGAACTTGTTATGAATGGATGTTTTCTTATTTGGGAAAATATCCCTCTAGAAGATCAGTTGAAAATATTCCTTCTTGAAGATTATGGTTGACAATTCCTGGAAAAGTGCCCATGAGAACTATGTCCAGAACAACAAGTATGAATACTGTGTGAGAAATTGAGCTGATTCACATGAATCCTGATAAACACTCTTGTTAGGTTACTGAACAGAAAAGAAAGTACTGTTTCTCTATGGCACCTCCCTCCTACTGAGGAGTGAATAACGATTTCTGAACCTGAAGCAGTTACAATACTCTATACCAGAATTGGAGCAAAATAACTTTTCCAAATCTGAAGATACTGCACTACACCCAGTGTCCAGTGATTCAACAGAAGGAGACTGAACTAAGAACCTGAATGGTTCAGCATCGAACACTAAAAGACAAAAAGAAAATTAACTTGGTAAAATTGTTTTGAAACCATAATCCTTTCCTTTTGCTAAAATAAAGCATTCCAAGTTTACACTGACAAAAAAAAAAAGTGCTAGAGAATATAGTATTCATATTGCAAATCTTTCACCATATAAATATCAGTCAGTACAGCTGGTGGCTAAACTAATCTTGACATTGAAGACTAAACTATTAGAGAAACAGTAGTGAATACTTTTCGTTAGTTATAGCTTATGACAAGTAGGATATACATTGTTTTCCTCTGTCCCTCTTGCCTTCAATCTCTCCTGTGAGTATCAAATTTTCAAAACCCTTTACTCATTATGAAATTTCAACTGTCTCTTCCTAATAAGTGTCCTTTTTTGTTTCAATTTTCACCAAAACTTTGTCATTGCTCACATGTTTGATTTATAGTATTCTCAGCATCCTTCTGTAGAACTACATTTTTGTTGTTTTGGGTCTCTTCTTCATCTGTGAAGAGATTGTCCAGCATTCACTGCTATGTAGGAGGATTAGTATTAGGTGACAATTCAGTACTTATCTGTATAATTAATAGATTTACTAAATGATTACATAGCATAAAGTGTTTTTCATCGCTATCTAGCATTAGAAGCAGTTAGTATTAACTAATATCCAATTAATCTTGATTACAAATCAAGTTTTACGGTCATGTTATACTGAAACAAAGTTTCTAATATGACTACTGAAGCAATGTTGAGCCTAATCAGTACCTATATAGGTGACCACTTAGTAGTACTAGGTGCTATAAACTTGAATATGTGGGTAGTGTAATGGTTCATAGTTGAAGATCAGAGAGCCAAGTTCCAATTCCAGTTGGGTTCGTTATATTTACTTATACACAAATACCTTTTTGGAAAAGCATGAATTTCTCTGTTCTCTTTGTGTCTATAGGTTAATTAGGATTTGTATCAGTAGATGTATGTTGTGGTACAGTGGATATCGGCTCGGAATGAGAAATCTGGGAACTGAGTTCGAATTCCAGTTGAATTCATTGCATTCACTTATGCACAAATACCCTTGGGAAAGGTAATAATCCGTCTCTTCCTTCCAGTTATGGGTTAAATAACAGGACAGATTGGGTTCTATAGCCTTAGCTGGCAACCAGTCTACTGCAGAAAGCAATGGCAACCTACTGCGGGATAATCTTCTGCCCAGTCAGTCGTGTCTCTTTCGAGACATGATCGCCCAAGCATGTTTTACGTATGGCACTTAACTGACTGATCAGTAGATTATCTCCCCCCCCCCCCCCGCCAAATTCATACACTCTAGAAATATCTTCTGGTTTGAAATAACCTGCAAAAAGTTATGCCATAAAAAACAGCCAAATCATACATTTATACAATACAAATGAAAGTGATGTCTTGCTTAGCCTCTTTATTCTGTAGGCTGGCATTTCACGATCTTTAAATGTATTATACTCCTTCCTCTGACCCAAATAACATATCTAGCAAATTATGGTAAAATATTTTGTGTTGATGTAAATGAATTTATTAGCTCCTACACATTTAGGAAAATATTTAGGAAAGCCAAATCTGATAGGAAGATAAATATAGGATCACAGCAAATACTAAAAGTGTTTGCTTGATTGTGTATGTGTGTGTGCGTGTGCGTGTATATATATATATATATATATATATATATATATATATATATAAAAATAGATGTCATTATAATTATCCCAACCTGAGAAACCTTTCGGCCAACACTTCTTCAAGGGCTTACGTTGGCTTTATTACAAATGGTTAATAACGGACAAAAACACAGGATTACTTAGAAAACTGGGGGCAGATGGAATTCGTTTAAAAATAAACTTTAATCAGTAAATATTAAAACGTAAGGGGGGTGTAAACATACAATTCCACAAGAGTCAATAAAAAAAAAAGAAAAATTGTTACACTCACAAACTTGGATATGATTTTGTCCTTTATTAACTATTTGTAATAAAGCCAACGATATATATATATATATATATATATATATATATATACACACACACACACACACAGTGACCAGGAATTGATGTGAACAGTTTGTTTTTGCAAAAATACACTTGAAAAAATTATGAATCCATATTATGGATTAAATAGCAGTATAGACTAGACAGTTTAGCTTTGTTTGGCAACCAGTCTAGGAGAATAACACTGAACTCAGAACCTAGTTGGGCATCTAACTGGCAACTCTACCCTCTGAAAACTTACTTTCTACTCTAACTATAACTGTAACCCTTAACATGGTAAGGCTGTGGCCCTGTTCTCTACTGAAGAGTCTAATGACACTAAGGAGAAGCAAGGAACAGCAGGTACTGACAAATAGGTTAGTTGGGTCTAATATTAACCTGTTGAACCCTAAGACTTAACCACTTCTCTACACATTATCCCTGAAGATTGTGTGCAAATTTTAGAACTGCTTATGTAGTAAAATAAATCAGCCATGAAGAGTAGCAAATGACTAGTTCAAAGTTGCTCATATGAACAGACCTAATTTCCATGTTAGTCTGTATAATTCTTTTCAGTCAAATGTTTAAGTGGTTGAGTATATATTAGCAGTATAGCCCGGTGTTGCTCGGGTGAAATAAAAGCTTTAATATTAATCCATGGTCCTGGAGCTCAGACTCTTTGGACATTGGTACGAAAGACTAAAAAGCAGTAGTTGTTTCCAGTTAAAGTGAAACCATAGACTGAAAGAAAAATGAATGGATGTAAGTCAAATTTTGATTTCCTGGTATCGATATCAAATAAGTTTTTTTCGTCGTAAACTGAATTTTGAAGGCTAAATAAGTCCTCTGAGTAAATGGTATAATGGCTGAGACTAAGAACTACAATTATACCTACTTAGAGCCAAACCGGAAGCAAAAACTAAAATAAAAGGGCTGAAAAAAATACACGCACACACACACACACACACACACACACACACACACACACACACACACACCCCTTGCCTTTTATATATTATTGATTTTCTGCACTATTGTAAAAACTGCAATCTTGAAACTTCTGAATATCGTTTCTTATGTCTTTGTCTATGAGTGTATCAAATTTGATTAAAATCGGACCACTCCTTCTATAACACAATTTTTTCGATTATTGATATTTATCAGGGGTACCTGGACACAAAACCTAGTTAAGAACACTCGCAGACGCTTATAGTACAACTGTGTAAATTTTCAAGAAAATTGGTTCAGCCATTTCGGAGTCTATAGGTAATGGACACACACAGAGACAAAGTTCCATTTATTATTTAAGTTTAGATTAGTAACACACTTTTATAAACTAACCATTCATCTGTGCATTGAATATTGCTGTCATATCTGGTCTTGGTCTCTTACTATGTATTTTGAGATTATTGATAAAATCCAAAGAATGGTCTGTAATATAATCAATCCTGATCTGGTATCTCAACTCCAGTCACTTTTCCACTATCGTGACCTGGCTTCACTCTGTCTTTTCTAGGAATATTTTTATGGCAATTGTTTTGATGAGCTCTCCTTCTTGGTGTCTCAACTGCATGAATTTAAGATTACTACTAGATTGCCATCTAAGTCTCAAAGTTTTACTTCTGTATTAGCCAGATGCAACCTTAAGTTCTATTCTAATAGTTTCTTTTCTTGCCTGTGTATTGTGGAGTTGTTGTGGCGAAACTTTGCCGCAAAGTTGTAGTTACCAGTTTGGCTGGAAGTAAGACACGGAACACAGAAGGTAGGTTCAAAACAGTGTATTAGTATAACAAGAACATATGTACAAAGTAAATGTTAGGAATGAGTAAATAGAAGAATGTAAGTTCGAATGGTACAGTTATGCTGCTTATTGCCTGAATCTTAGCTGGCTTTACCCATTTGTCCTCCGTAAGTCATGCAGGTAATTATATATAATAAGAGGAAGAGTCCATTCCTCGTAGAAGGGCATCATAACATTGTGGAACTCTCTTCCAATGTCTTGCTTCCCTGACACCAACAATCTTAAGTATAAAAGATAGGTGCAACATCAGTTGATATCGTCTATCTTTCTTGGAACCTGTTCTTTTATTGTCCTTTTTCCTTGTTAAAGTTTTTTCATTCTCTCAGTAGCCCCTTGTATCTTAGTGGTATTATTGTCTTGCTTGGGGTGAAATGATTTAAACAAAACAAAAAAACTCAGACTGCCATGTAAAATTGAAGATCACAGCTTCAACATGCTAGTTCTTTGCTTTTGTGCTTTTTGTAGCAAATAAGTTTTTATGTGTTGGTGTTGTTACCCAGCCTGTTTTTGATATATAATGTTGTTCAAAGCATAAGAGTCACTCAAGGTAGAAGGTTAGTGAATTAGGTTATTGTAAGGATATAAAAGAAGGTAGTAAGTCTAACCTTTTGACCCTAGCCTCTTGACCGCTGGTGTCTTCCTCTCTGGGTCGAGGTGTCTACTTGGTCCTAACCAAACTTAACAGGTTAGCAGTAGATCCCCTGAGCATCTGTAGATTAGTCAACCGGCCCACTGGTTTAAATCTGCTTCCTGCCCACGTTGTAGTTATTGATCCAGAAAGCTGGAGTGTTGTTAGTCGATTCACAATCGACTGAAGATGTAGACACGGCTGGGAAATCTGTGTTAAGAAATTTAGTATGCAACATAAAACAAATAATACCTGCAGAAAGCCGGACAAATAACTATTCTACAGTTGCATTGTTAACGTCTTTTATATAGAAAAAAAAGAATAGTAGCGAAATAATGAGTAACAGAAAAAAAAATAACATCAAAACTCATACACTGGATTCTAAAAAGTATAAGTAACTTGTGGTCAACGTGCACTAATCCGACACTTTCAAGGAATTGGTATTTCGACCAACATTTTACATTAATTTTTCATGGCATAAACTGCTAATGCTTGCCCAGGCCAATTCTCTTCTCTTTTCAAAAATTTTCTCCAGACTTTTGACTAAAACAATTCTTCTCAAATACAATGCTGGGACCATAGTATCTGATCAAAGGTACTGGTACAAACAATGGATGATGCAATTTCAATCTTGTTGGGCTGGTGCCGAACATTACGCTTCATATACTCGGCAGTTTTTCAGTGCGACCATTATGACAATGATACTTCTGAAACTTCTTGGATGAAAAAAAAAAGTCCACAATAAACTCGGGCAACGATAAAACTTTTCAAATCATAAATTACTTTGTTGGGAACCACTCAATCCAACTTCTTTACAAAAATCAATTTCATATAATCATTTCATAAACTTCTTCTTTCCTGTCTTTTTGTTGTCACTGTCAGCAATAACAAATATAATCCACAACAAAAGCCTCTATCTGAAACAATAGGACCAGACACAAATGTAAGTAAAACATAAAATATATTTTACTTTCCTTTTTCATACAAAGACATTTTCGGTTAGGAGGTTGTTTGGTCAGAGTTGTCAGCACAGCAATCCTCTTTCACCTATCGGAGAGACATGATCTTACTCAACTGTACACTTGCACGGTTGTTGTCTGACTCACTTTTTCAGCATAGCTACGAGTTTATATAGAAAACTCGGCTGGTTATAACCGACCCTTAGCCATGCAATATTGCACGTGATGGGTTCTGGCTGCTTCAGCCAAAATCATGTGAACCCCAAAGTTCCTTCTAACTTACTTAGCTCTATTTCAATTTTTAGTTGATAAAAATTGTTAATTTCCATTGTCTTCTGATGACCCAGATTCAATGGGTACAACTTCTGCCCTAGATCAGATTTCTACATCAGTAAACAAAATATGCTAGTTTAATTTCACTATTTCAATTTACTCCAATATTAATAAAAAAAAAAATATTGCCCCATTTACGATGTTTCAGCTGTTGTACGTTTTGGCCTTCTTCAGGTGCTAGGAATTTTGAACCTTTAAACGTGTGTGTTGTGTTTAACTCTCTCTCTCTGTCACAGTAAGGAATGCATATAAAGAAATATAGGATATTCACCAAAAACTTGAAGTGGTTAAAATTGTAGTGATTGTGGAAGCATTCTCTAAGAAGTTTAGACCACAAAATAATAGTTCTCAAGAAAATGCTATCTTAGTAAAACTTTTCCTTGCCAGTTGAATACAAAGGTATGAGGACACGTTGAATCTTGTACCTGGCCAGGTGGGTTGTAACTATAAAAGACTTGACTGTTACAACTAAAGAATGTAATTCAGAGTTGTTTTTCTCCTAGACTGGTTACCAACCAAAGCTAGAGAGCTCAATTTAGTATTTAATTCAGCATGGAAATAAATATATAGGTACTTTTTCAGGGGTGTTTGTGTCAAAGTGAATATAACAGCCTCAGCTGGAATTAGAACACTGCATGCCAATTCCCCTTTTTGCTCTGATAACTACAACTTCTAATATAGATGGTAGAACTGTAATTTTTAGTTTTTCTTTGTTGCAAGGAAAAGCTTAAATTTAAATTAAATTTTACATTAAAAAACAAACCTTATCCTAAAGACTGATCTTACTATGTATTAGTGTTTTTGTTAGTCTGACTTTATGCGATATCTGTAAATTTTTGCTCTTCAGTAGTTATCTAAACTTATTTATAAATGAAACTTAGTGTGTGTGTGTATATCTGTTACCTATAAACTCCGAAACAGCTGAACCGATTTTCTTGAAAATTTACATAGTTGTACTATAAGTATCTGCAAGTGTTCTTAGCTAGGTTTTGTGTCCAGGTACCCCCAATAAATATTGAAAATCGATAATTGAAAAAATCGGGTTATAGGAGGAGTGATCCAATTTTAATCAAATTTAATACACTCATAGACAAAGACATAAGAAATGATATTCAGAAGTTTCAAGGTTGCAGTTCTTACAATAGTGCAGAAAATTTGATATCGATACCAGGAAATCAAAATTTGACTTACATCCATTCATTTTGCTTTCAGTCTATGGTTTCACTTTAACTGGAAACAACTATTGCTTTTTAGTCTTTCGTGCCGACGTTCCTGGAGACTGAGCTCCAGGACCATGGATTAGTTTTAAAGCTTTCATTATACCCGGGCAATGCCGGGCTATACTGCTAGTTTACATTATTTATATTTGGACTGTTGTCCTAATTTGTGTTTGTTGTTGTTATCACACTTACCATAGTTGAGTAGATGTTCCATTTATAGTATTTACAGTAGCTGGACTATTGTCCTCATCTTTGTTGTCATTTGTACGCTTCCACCTTCTTCAGGTGCTAGGAATTTCAAACCGAACCCTTTATTACAATCACTGGGGTATATCATCTTCATTCCTTGTGTAAAGCCTCGTTTGGAAGCCATGAGTTATCTCCCTCTAACCCTGCAAGTTACTTGTTCACCACTGTTTTAGCCTGGTATTAAACTCACAACTCTAAGAGTCAAGTCGAGAACTAACTAATGTCTCTTATAGACACATGGCCTAGTGGATATAGATGTGTCCTTAAGGACACATGTTTCATTTATTTATTAAACAGTATATTTATTTCCATCTACCAGCCAGAATAGTCGGAAAATATGATTAACTGCCGTTAGATCTGATGTGTTTTAGACTGACTTGGCCATTAAGAGCATCAGATTATTCAATATGAGTATCCACTAAAATTAGCATTTAAAGTGATAAAATCTGTCAGATAAGTATTTAAAAAAAAATACTTTTTTAGAAACTGTTTTGTTTACATTTAAGTACAAAACAGAGTAGATATTCCTTTCCAGAAATTGGGGAAAGAATTTCACTTATAATGGACTACTTAAACTGGGTTGATTGGCAACGCCCTTTGTGACCAAGTCTGTCTAATCCACCTCTTCTTCTACCATCTATTGGTTAATTAGTCAGACTTGTCATGTGATCATTATTATCTCCCCCTCCAAATAAAAAAAATAAATATTTTCCGGTTTTAAATAGTCTGCAAAGACTTGATAAGCTGCAGAAAATGAATCGGTCAAACAATCAAGAGAGAGATGCAAGTTCAAATCCTGCTGGTTGTGAATATTTTTTTGTAATATGATTTCTCAAATATTCAGGCTGGTAAGTAAAAATAAATAAATATACTGTTGAATAAATAGTATCTACTGTATGGATATTTACTAGAATAATGTTTAAAATGATAAAATTTGCTGGAGGATATATCAGTTAATCTTATATACTTAGTTCATAAATCTTTGTGATAACACTTGTCTTTTTCATCAAACCTATCAGGTAAATCACTTGCTTTAACCAATGCTCTTATCTGTTATACAATTTAGGGGTAGAAATTTGGAGCACAAGGAAACTAAGCTTTAATAACTTCATTAGTTGTCTTAGCATAAAAATGAACATTATATAGAGGCCTTTAACTTTTACCAATTAATTATTCTAGAGATGGGGTTTCCAATCTGGGGAATGGGAAAGTTTTGGTGAACACAATCAGATTTTGAGTATTAAAAGGTATTTTTACATATCCCCCACCTTCAAAAAATATTCAAATATTAAAAGAATATTCAAATTTCACAGAAGACTAAGTGGGAGTAACTATATTACATTAATGAATAAGATATCAATATCCCCACAAACAAGGAATATTTTGGTATTTTCTATAGTTTTTAGAAGGGTCATAAGCATTTAAATGGTTCACAGACGAAAAATGTTTTTTCAGATAAGTCAGACAAGGGAAAACGAAAAATCTATTAGCTGATTTTTTTTGCTCTGTGTGTGTGTGTGTGTAGATATCTATATATATATATATATATCTCCGAGTGAATACAGAACGAAGAAAGAATTTTTACAACATCCAAAACATTAATTTAAAACAGTGCTTGATATATAATATATAGAGCTGTGAATATTTATTATAAATTATATTTTAGAGCATGTACATAATTTTTATATTATATCCACTACAAATGGTGCATTTGTTTCGACATTGAAACTTCAACTTCTGTCTAGAAATCAAAGACTCTCATTAATCAACCTTTTAACTACCCACACCACTTTCTTCAAAATTCTAACGGTCAATACACAAGACTTGTTATCTTATCAATAACCCCCACCAACATCCCAAACACAACTGACCAAATATAAGAAAAGAGGCTTTCCATTCCTTTACATACCACCTGATGAGACATTGAAGTTTCAATGTCGAAACAAATGTACCATTTGTAGTGGATATATATAGAAAAATTATGTACATGCTCTAAAATGTAATTTATAATATATATATATATATATATATAATTTTACACTTTTTTTTTTTAAAAATCAGAACTTAGGCTGCCTTTTGGCTAACTCCTTCAGGGACCAAGATTAAGAGACTCGTCTAAATTTGATAAGTAAACTTGTATTTTAAATAACCTTAAAAGATGTCTCACCCTAGATCATGCCAGTATAGACTTTGCCCTCACTCTCATAAGGGATCATCAAAAAAGACACATGCAAAGTTAACTTGAGATGACTTCATAGTGAGTGGTGGAGATATATAAACTCCAAATCTCACACATTACAAATCAGAATGTAAGATTTTTAGAAAAGAGGACTTGGAAAATTTGACACTCACAGGATATATTAAAGCCTTGAAGGAAACAGCATGTAAGCTTTTGTAAGTGGATGGTAAAACATGAACTGCAGGGTAAGGAGAGAAACATAGCTTACAGTTAGAAAGAATAGGAAGTTGTGGAGAGTCATGATGCACAAGTTTGTAGGAACATAGCACATAAAAGTAGTAATACTGAATAAATTTCACAAATATGAATCAGAATTTGTTTCTCTGTAGATTTTTTTTATATGATTGAAATGATTTTTTATGATTGAAATGATTTTCTTTGGCATTTCATTTTAAATTCACACCTAGTTTATCAGAGTTTTAACAATGAGTTTATTGACTTTTGATAAGGTCAAGAAGTGTTGTTGTTCCAACATTTTACTGTGATATTTCCATTACTTGGACACTATTGTCTAGCAATTCAGATACAAAAAGAGGACTGAAAATGTTTTATATCTAGAAGTCCTTTTTTATTTATTTATTTATTTATTTTTTGCATTAATTATTTCATGAATTACAGAAATATTAAGAACAGTTGTTATACTGACAATGACTAACTGGTTGATAAAATTTTTTCGTTTGGCTATACTTCTGAGCTGAGGTTGTATTTAAATTATTTATTGCCATATTCACAATGTTTCAGCTGTTGTACTCCCCAACCGTCTTCAGGTGCTAGGAATTTTGAACTGAACCCGTTATTTCAATCACTGGGGTATATCATTCTCATTCCATGTGCAATGCTACTTCCAGATACGATGTAGTTATCTCCCTTTAACTCGATTCTCTAAGTTATTTGTTCACAACTGCTGTAGCCAGGTATTGAACTCGCAAATCTCTGGGTCAAGTCACTGAATCTAACCAATGCTTTTATCCACTGAGCCATGTGTCCTTGAAGGTTTGGTTCAAAATTTTAATCACCTGAAGAAGCCCAGAGCATACAATGGCTGAAACATTGTGAATATGGCAATAAAGATGAGAAAAACAGTCTGAATAATGTAAAATCCTTTTGCATTTGTTTGTCCAAGAATCCCTCGATTAATGTTTTTGATTAGTGTTCTATAATTTTTATATACCAAAATTCGATTAGTACATACATAATACTTAAATTGATTTTTTTTTTTTATTTTTGTATTTTTTTTTTTTATAGTTATCGATGTATACAATAGATGAAGGGACTCTTGTATATGTATAATGTCATAATTCATATCAAAACTTTTAAATAAAGTTTGATAAATTCCTTGTGAAATATAAACCTTTCCTTTGTGTTACCATATCATTATTATGAAAGAAATGAATTACATGTATAAAGCCTTTGTTATAACTATCAGCCTTGAGCAAAAGTGTTGGGTAAATACCCTTTGTATTTTCTCCCTCATCTCAAATTGTTTGGTTTGTTTTATTGCTCAGTCATGGGACCAGTTTTTTTGTACAGATAAATCATGTGCTTTTTTAAATAAAAAAAAAATCTCATTAACACAATACATTTATAAGTCTTACAAACAAACAAATATTCTTGTGCGTTTCTAACTACATACAACATTTTCTTGTGTATAATATAACTTGAGTATGATAAATCAGACAAGGGAAGACAAAGAGCAAAAAAATATACTTGCTGATTTTTACTTTTTTTTGCTGTGGGTGTATGCACGTATCCCATTAATAGCCATCACTCCTAAAATGGAATAGTGTGCATTAATTGATAGAAACCTATATATATATATATATATTTTAAATCGAAAAGGATGATCAGATAGGTAAATCCCAAAAAACCCATCCTAATTAATATTAATTTCATTACTATTAAAATTGATCAAGGTGGAGGGCTTGATGCAAATATTCTATTTACAGAGCCAAATATTCCTTTTACATGGCTAAATTTTAACTTTTAAACTCTTGACTCTTGTATGGAGGAGGGTGTATGTCTTCTAATATGTGACATAGGTATCTGTCTGCTTTCCCCTTTTTACTTCCTAAAATTTAAAAATTGTTAATCCCAGCCCATTTTATTTTCCTGTAGATGGATGATTTTTTTTTTTTTTTGACTTCTACTCGTATAAAATCTTTTAACACATTTGAATTTGAGTAAATAAAGTCTTCATTTCATCGTTGCTGAAGAAGCAAGGATTTCCTCGTAGAAATGGCTATTCAATGGATTTAAATATTGAAATTTTTGTTTTATTTTAAATCGCGTATAATAATATACACGCGAAAAAGTCTGCCTCCTTCTACCGAGCGCCCGTAGCTCAGAGGTAGAATCGCCAACTGATGCTGATTCAGTCGGGTTTCAATCCTGGGTAAAAAGTAATTGAATGTCTAACAGTACTGATGAGCTGTGATACAGCGAAACAGATCTGTCTGTAGATAACTATATATATATATATATATATATATATATATATATATAGGTGTTTTTTTTTTTTTTTTGTTTTTTGTTCTTTTTTTTAATATTGGGTTTTCTAGGGTGCATTAATTTAGCACATCAAATATTTTGGTATATGGATCATTTCTAACAAGTTCAATGTAGAAGTTATAGAAAGTGAATGCCTTATAATTTGGAAAGTGGTATATTTGCCCAACACTGTTGTTTTACATAACAAAGACATCAACTTTGGAACTCAAATTGTGTTCGTAAATAGGTTTGTTAGATGTTGATTTCCATATGCATGACATCCACTTTGTCCAAGAATCATCTATATATATTAATTTCTTCTCAGATTGTTGATTAGAAATGGCTTCATGTGAATGACTCCTTTAGGTCTTGAGGAATATTTTCGTAAACCAAAAAAAAATACCTCTCCACTGGAATGTGGTCTACAAACATAAATCCGTTCTACTCATATCCAATTGAGGTGCAAGTATCATCAAGCTGAATAGACTTCTTTTAACCCTTTAGCATTCAACCTGCCCTATAAATGCCAGCTCTCAATGGTAACCTGACCTGTGTATACTCTGCTGTAATATATGGCCACAGCATTGCAAATAATGCAGAAGTTCATGCAAACAGTTACATTTTGGTCACAAACAGTGAGTTGATAGTGTTGAATGCTAAAGACTTAAAAAAACATGCAAAGCAGTTTCCCTCTTGGCCAATCATAAAATATAATGGATTGGGTTGAGTAGACTAATAAACTGACTCTGGATGGCTTTGAGTGACAGTATTTAGACAGATGTAACAAAATCACAAAGAGCATTACCAAATAACAAAACCATATCCGTTTAACACTTCCAATAGCAATAAAAAAAAACAAAAAAAAACGGTGCATTTAACTAAAAGAGAAAATAATTGAGCTGTTAACCTTAAAAAATATGGAAAGAAATATCTGTTAGTATTAGGAGGTGCTATAATATTTAGTGTACTTGAGAAGTTCAATTTTATGAAAAGAAAATGATTTAATAAATTTCAGTCATAGGTAATGCTAACCGTTTGCTCAAGAAATGTGAAATGTTTCCTGTATGGAAACTGCCCATTTCACTATTTATTATTTCTATTAAGTTCTACTCTGAAAATTGTTGTTTTCAAGCTTGAAGGCAGCATCAAGTTTTGATGTAACAATAGCAAGTTTCCCTCAATTATTTGTCTGTTACAAACCATAGTGATTTCTTTTTTTCTCTTTTTTTTTTTATATACATGGGCTAAATATTTTCTAAGGTTACTTTTATAGGCTTTATTGATGATCAGACATACTGTTTGGATTGAAGTGAAGAGGGTGTACACAATGAACACATTATAACTGAAATATATATAAAATAATGTATTCCTTCCATAGTGTTGGCATTAATTCCTGACCACTGACAATCACTTTCAATTCAAAACAGTGAATGATGTAACTTGATCAAATAAATTTTATATAAAAAAAACTGTAAAATTTTATACTAAATCAATTATTTTTTTACTTTGTACTAAGTATAACAAGTAAAAAAAAAACAAAAAAAACTTGTTGGTTTGGTGCACATGATCCTAGTGACTGAGAATTTGAACCATGCTGTTTCAAGACAGTGAAAAGTAGTAAAAGCCTGTAGAGGTTGTGCTCTGGTAGCAAAATTACCTACCACAAAAATAAAATCTTGACCAAAGAGAGATACTCAATGGTCAAGACTGCACATAGATTTTGCATGCCCAATAAATTGATTACATTATTTTGTGGTTGTAGATAGCTTTACTAAGTGGCCAGAAATTTGTAAGTACAGAAAACCAGCTTCTTTGGTGACAGTGAATTTTTTTTACAGAAATGGTCTGCGTGAGATGGTATTCCAGATACCATAGTCTTAGATAATGGTACACAATTCACTGCTCATGAATTCAATTTTGTTTGTTTGTTTTTTTTTGCAAAATATTTTTGATTGAACATATTACTACTCTGCTATATCATCTGGGTTCAAATTGACAAGCTAAATACCAAATTTTTCAAGATTGGTAAAAAGTGTTTTTTAGAGTGTAAAGATGGGAAAGAAATGTGGGAACCTGGCATAATATCATGAACTGAAAAGATGATATACACGGTAAAAGGAAAAAAAATGGGAACATAAAAGACAGATTATAATCTACTTAAAAAACGTTTACTGAAAAAAGGTGGGAAGGAACACAAGAACCTATGAAAGTACTGTGTTGAGGTTTTTACCTACACTCCAAGAATTTGTTGAATGTAAAAGTATGGTTTCCATAAAAAAAAGAGATGAACAGAAAAACTGGACATTCAAAGTTAAATATGTTGGTAAACTCACCAGAAAGGAGGTGATCACTAATAATAAAAAAAAAAAAAATCTCCTAAATGGGGAATGTTGTGGAGTAAATAACTTACCCCTGCTAACACAAATAGACTCGTCTTGGCACTTGAATAAAGAACTTTAAGTAGCCTAAAAAAGCTTATGGAATCGGTCTTTAGAGTATTTCTTACAGACGTTACGGTTAGTGCCTAAACATGACTTTATATTATAACTACTAAAAAATGAGTTTCACAAAGTAGCAGGTCATGGGAAGAAACAGCTTGTGTGGAACTTACATCTCACCAATAGAATACAAAGTAAATGAGGGTTGTTCACTACAATGTGCATTGCAGGGCGTGTCTTAGCTGTGAAAGTGGTCAAACTAGGAATTTAGTTTGAACATTTTCCATGGAAATAGTTGTAAAGAAACTGGAGGCTTGTGACCTTTCATCTGTGAGAAAGGGGTTACAGGGTGGAAAATAAGGGTTATAGGGTGGAAAATAATTAATCACCCATATTAAAGATGGGATGATGGTTATGGACTGTATCAAGTTTGGTTGTTTTGTTTATATGGCATATCAACATCAGGGGGTCATTTATTACCAACTAAATTTTATTTATTTATTGCTGGTAATACCTTTTACGTTCAACAATTTATTGTTGTTTTATATAGGTTTTGTGTCTAGTAATACTTTTTTCTTTTTGAGTATCAAGATTCATTGGAATTTGTTTTTAAAGGCAGGGTCCACAAGTCCTACCCTTGTTAGTTAACCCATAACTGGAGGGAAGGGACGGATTAATACCTTTCCCAAGGGTACCAGTGCTTAAGTGAATGCAGGGTATTCAACTGGAATTCGAGTTTGGCTCACTGATTTCTCTTTCCAAGCCGATATCCACTGCACCACAACGCACATCCATCACTGAACACTTACAGCACCTGGTATTCCAAAGTGGTCACCAATCTAAGTACTGACCAGGCTCAATGTTGCTTAACTTTGATGATCGAGTGAGAACCGGTGTATTTAATATGATGTGGCCGTATGCCGACTCTATCAAGACTGGAAAGAAAAAAGATTCCATTTTTGGCCTGATCTGGCTTTTGTAAAGGTAGAAAATAGCAGGAAGAGTCAGCTACTTACTGGAACGTTACAGGGGACTGCTATTTTTCAAAGCCACTTTCTCACCGGCAGGATGTGGCTTCCCTCTGCCTATTCTACAAATATTTTCATGGCTTTTGCTCAGACGAACTTAAATCACTGGTGTCCCGGCCACAAGAATTTACTCGTGCAACCAGACGGGCAACAAGGGCCCATCCATTTACAGTTAGATCAACCAAATGCAGCCGACAATTCTACTTCAGCTTCTTTTCTCACTCATGGAACTCCCTTCCATATACTTGCTTTCCTGATGGCTACAACCCCCAGGAATTTAAATGCAATGTCAATACCCATCTCTTATCCACTTGACTCCAGTTTGTTCTACATCACCCTGTATGTCTTGTTCTTTTTCTTTCACTCTACCTTCACAACTGTCTTCACACCTGTGTTCCCATCCTTCTCTTGCTCTTTCTGACACCCCCTGTAACAGGTTTGTCTTTCTGTTCACGCTTCTTCTGTCTAAACTTTTATTCTTATGCAGCCCCCTGAACATCAATGGCGGTATCACCTTGCTTGGGGTGAAATGATTTAAAAGAAAAAAGTTGATTGTATATACTAGTTCCACTTAAGGTTTGGGTTGAACATAATTCTAAAAGGGTTGATAAAACAAATCAGTCGATAATACATCGTTATACATCTAATCAGAAGAAAATAAAGTCAAATATATGTTGGTAGGTCTCTTTTTTCTCTTACCAATTCTAACATTATTTTGATGATAAAAAACTTTAATGTGTTATCTCTCTCTCATATATATATAAATATATATATAAATAAAAGATGATCAGATTGTGTTGTGCAGCTCTACACAAGTTCAAATTGCATCCAACCTGAGAAAATTTGAATATCTACAAAATAAATAGGTAAAGCATGTAGAATAATTATAGAATCCAAGTGATCTTCATAGAATAAATATTGGATACAAAATTCTTCTAACACCAAAACCAAAACAGTATGGAATATAATTTGTAAAATTTCTGGGAAAAATAAAAATACTCCCTTTTGACATTTATGTCAAAGCAAATAACAGAAAAGATATTGGAAATTTATTAACACAAAACTTCTTTCAAAACTCAATAATAGTAAACTATTTCAGAATATCAAAATAAATGAGAAAAAAAATATTTCAACAATATTACCAGGTTCTTACTTTACCAGAATTATTACATTCTATGAAAAAATTTGCACAATTCAGCAGTTGGCTCAGATGAAATTCACTATGAATTTCTAAAATACCTACCAAATATTTCCTTAAATTACCTGCTCAAAGTTTTCAACAATAAATATCCCCAGTTTCATTCCAATCTCAAAACCTGGAAAGGACTTAGAAAATCTTACAAAATATTGTCCAGTCGCACTTACGAGTTGCTTATACAAAACGTTTGAAAGAATTTTTAATAATAGGTTCCATTGTTTCCTTAAAGTTAATGATAAAATTACAAATTACCAATCTGGCTTCAGAAAGAACAAAAACACAATTGATCACCTGGTTTGACTGGAATCTTTTATCAGAAATTCTTTTATTAAAAAGGAATATTTAATGACAGTAATGAGATCATCCAAAGGGACATTGGGATGTTCACCCACAACTAAATGACAAGAAGTTATTTAAATGCCCCACTCAGAGAAAAGCCAAAGTTTGTCACATTCTCATGAAAAGATCAAGTTTTGAAAGAAGTCTACCAAACTATATACTCTCACACTGATTTTTTTTATTCATAAAGTCCAGAGGTGAACAAACAGTTTTGTTTGAAAGATTTAGTAGTTTTTTTATTTGACATTACGATAAGGTTACAGATATATAAAAGTAATAATCCCTCATTGTAGAAATTCATACTGAAAATTTTTTTTTTTTACAAATCTCATAAAAATCATATATTTAATTGCAGGTCATGTTTTGATTCGTTGGAGTGTCCATGGTCAGCGGTCTGAAATGAAATTACTGCCATGGCTTGAAGATCGACCAATTGTTGCAAGTTGTTTTGATCCCTCAGCCACATGGCTTTTGGTGATCACAACACAAGTAGACATGTTTATCGTCCCAGCCTTGGCTCTTATGGTGAGTATTTTTCTTAAAACTGTAAGACATTTTTAATTTGTTTTCATTATGAATTTTATTGGTCAGGAAACCTAGAAATTAAAAAACTGTAGTCATTCTTTTTACATAACTTAACATTTGAAGTGACGGCTTATGCAACAAAAATGTAAATAGTTAGCTAGTGTCAGTCAATTTGATTAAAATGTTTTTTCATTCATTTATTTCTAGAGAAGTAATTGATTTTTTATTTATTTTATCACTTTAAATGTTATTTTAGTGGATAATCATATTTAAGTAGATGCTCAGTTTATTTATTAAACAGTATATTTATTTACTCTTTTCTATTGGTAGCCAAATATAATTAAATATACTGCTTAATAAATAAACAAGGCATTTACTTAAATATGGGTATCTACTAAATAATGTTTAAAATTGATAAAATTTGTTGGATTATTAAATAAAAAAAATTCATTACTTTTTTAGAAATTGCTTTATTCAAATTGGGATATGAAAATGTACAGATATGGACTTTCAAGAATCTGGGAAGAATTTGCATTTATAAGGCACTATTTGGCCTTGCTTGATCAGTGATGCCCTCTGTGGCCAAATTGGTTTAAAAAATGTTGGATCTAACAACAATTTCTCCTGTAAGGGGCAACATCGGTTTGAATCTTGTCGGAAAGCACACAAAATTTTTTAATATTCAGGCTGGTAGACAAACGTCTTGTTTAATAAATAAACTCTCTACTTAAATATGAGTATCCATTAAAATAAGGTTTAAAGTGATATATATATATATATATATATATATATATATATATAAAAACTTATTTACAAGATAAAAACTGTAGACAATACGAACTGTATAAAATTAAATTTACTTTATAGTCTATCAGTTTTCATTTGAATAAATTTTGAATTCTTTGTTTTTGTAAATAATGAAATCTTGAAGTGAAAATAGGGTCATTGAAATGTAAATGATGTAAAATATTGATTCCAATTAAATGGTTAATTATGGATAATTTAATTTTTGCTTTTTAGGATCCAGAGTCGAAGGTAAATCAGTTATGGAAAGTTGATGATGCAACACACATAAAGTTTAAAAAAGCTAAAGGTACATTTTAAATTTTCATACTATACACTTAATAAATTCTGCTCATTTTGACCTTTACTGCATATGATTTCCTGTTTGTCATTTGATAATCCATTGATATGATGCATGATGGGAAGACCCCAGCATTAGGTTAACACTTTTTTTAGTTTAAATCTGTTATTCTATTAAATCATTAGATAACAAATATCTTTTAAGCTTTTAACGTTTTTCTGAGTGTTGAATAAGTCATTTGAAGTTTGGTGGTAGTGTGTAAAGAAACTAAAATTACCTAAACATGATACAATATTCAGAAAGGATGTGTTGAATAAAATAACTAAATTCTTAAAGCCTTTTTCTTTGCTTCTCATTCTTAACTTAGTTATATTTGCAATTGCCCTCTTTATCTTTCAATAATCTCTGCGAAGCTCCTTGATATATCCATTGTGGACATTCTCACTCAGTAACTTTGATATTTTCTGTTTTTCAGTATTTGCTAGATCCATTCCATTCCATTATCTATGTTTCAACATATATTATGGGAAAAGAAAAAATATTTTTTTATTAGATTTCAAAGGCCTTAAACCAATATTAGCTTAATCTGCATAACTTCAGACTGTATTTTTTTTTTTTTTTATAATAAATAGAATAACTTGATTAAAACATGTTTAAACTATCTAAAGATTTAAGCCAAGCTTTGTTTTGATGTCTGGATTAATCTTTGAAAATTTGATAAAATTCTTTAAAGCAAATTGTTTGCAAAAGGATGAACCCAAATGTTGCAAATTACAAGTTGGAGATACCAAAATCAAATAAGTACAAGAATTTAAGTATCTGGGAAGTGTTTTAACAGAGGATGGAAAGTGAAAATGAAATCAAGTTGGATTGGGATAGACAAGGTAGCATTCTGAAAGCTAAGCTGTGTATAAAGAAACAGAAGCAAATATTGAACTGTTATGTAATATTGGTCCTCAAAGATGAGAACTTAAAACAAGAGAAATGTGATTCTACAGGAGGATTCTGAGGATACCAAAGACCGAGTATGTGAGCAACTATGAAGTTTTATAGAAAATGGAAACAAAAAAGACACTTATGCTTAACATCAAGAAGAGACAAAATTTCTCAGGCATGTAATGAGGAAAGATGACTTAGAAAATGATACTCACAGGATAGTTTGAAGGCAAGAGGGACAGGAAAACAATGTATAACTTAACAAGCTTGAGTAAATGGATGGTAGAAGAGGGATTAGGAGAGATAATGAAAAGACAAAATTTATTAGCTACAAAGGAGAAAAAGTTGTGGAGAGCTATGATCAGCAACACCCTGAAGAGATACGATATATAGAACAAGAAGGAAAAGTTTAAAAATGGTATTAACCATTCTTGGGGAAATTTTATATATAATGCATTAAATGTAATTTATTCATTATCAATAATTTTGAGCCTTAAGTTTTTAAAGTATAGATTTTTTTTTTATCATAAATTTCACTCATTATGAGATTCAAGAGGCACTCAAGATAGAGGGATTACTGCTAAAATGTTAAATGATGAATTAGGTGTGTGATAGGATTGAAAGAGGAGAAGGTAGGAAGTGAGGATTATGAGAACAAGGATAGATAACAATTGACCTTTGACTTGACTAAATTGTATGACATAGGCGTTTTGAATGTGTTTGACTTTGGTTTCTATTTTTTGTTTTTTGACAGGTTTTCCATCAGCACTGTGCTGGTGGCACACATTCACTGGGATTGAAGTTGCTATTATTGGCACAACTGTAAGTTGATGTTGTATCTTATAATTTTGAAGAAATCACTTGTTTCACACTTTTAAAACAAGCATAAGATAACTGCACACACTAACATTTTCTTGTATTCATTCTACAGAGATATTTTCAAGATATTTTGAATTAGAAAAAACAATTGTTCAGTTCAGCATTTCATTGACTACTAGCAGTATAGCCTGGCGTTGCTCGTGTGTAATGAAAGCTTTAAAACTAATCCATGGTCCTGGAGCTCAGGCTCTTTGGACGTTGGCATGAAAGACTAAAAAGCAATAGTTCCAGTTAAAGCGAAACTGTAGATTGAAAGAAAGATGAATGGATGTAAATCAAATTTTAATTTCCTGGTATCGATATCAAATAAGTTTTTTTCATCATAAACCGAATTTTGAAGTTCTCTGAGTAAATGTTATCATGGCTGAGACTAAGAACTACAATTATACCTACTTAGAGCCAAACCCAAAGCAAAAACTAAAATAAAAGGGCTGAAAAAAATACAGACATACAGGCAGATAAACAGACACAAACATCTTGCTTTTTATATATATATATAAAATCGATTTTCTGCACTATTGTAAGAAATGCAACCTTGAAACTTTTGAATATCGTTTCTTATGCCTTTGTCTACGAGTGTATCAAATTTGATTAAAATCGGACTACACCTTCTATAACTCGATTTTTTTCCAATTATCAATTTTTGATATTTATTGGGGGTACCTCAACACAAAACCTGGCTAAGAACACTTGCAGACTCTTATAGTACAACTGTGTAAATTTTCAAGAAAATTGGTTCAGTCGTTTTGGAGTCTATAGGTAACGGGGACACAGACAAAGTTCCATTTATAAATAAGTTTAAATTTAGATTAGATATAGCTCTTTATTGTCCTGTTCACACACCTCCCCAGTGTTTTGAACAGGAGTAGAGGTTTATCCTTTGTTTCCTATTTAAGACTGGGTTTCTGACTCCTAAAGGTTTCTCATTATTTCACTTCCAGTAACACCTTGTGTCTTAGTGGCATTATCATCTTGTCTGGGGGTGAATTGACAAAAAAATAATTAGCCAACAGATGTAATAAATCTTTGGTGTCACATTTTGAGCTACAACAAAAAAAATGGTCATATTTCCTGCCATATGAAATGTACCAATAATTTTTGCAAGGAATATTTTGGAAAAAAAAATTCAACTATTTCATCCACAAGTTTTTTTATTATATTTATTTTAACATTACATTCTTCTTCTTCATCCATTAGTAAGTTACCATGTGTGTTGGTGTTATGAGGGCTAATTTCATTTTCTATCTGGAAATAACCTTTAGGTTTTTTGTTTTTTTTCTACTGCCACTGTTGTGCAGGGGGTTACATTGGGGAAAGTGGTGAGAAAGAGGGGTTAGTTATAGGAAATGTCAGGAGGGTAATAGACTGATAAGAATACTGAGGATGGGGTGGAGTAGATGAAAAAAGAGCTTGAGAGAATGGATGCGAGTTAGTGAGATAGATGTCTATTGACCTTATATTTAAATTCCTAGAGATTGTAGCTGTTGGGGAATCGAGTATATGGAAGGGAATTCCACAGGTGGGAAGTGTGTGAAAAGTAGCTGTTAGAGTAAAAATTGCGGTTACATTTGATTGGAAGGGTGGGACCTAGTTGCTAATCTAGTAGCTTGTGTAAATTCATACCTAGGGGGCACCAGTGCTCTAAGTTTATTATAGCAGAAGCCATGAAAGTATTTATAGAAGAGGCACAGGGAAACCTTGTCACGCCGGTGAGACAGCAACTGCAGTCGAGCTGCCAAGTCGGTATCGATCACATTTAACAGTAAAAGAATATAATCTGAAATTTGCAACACTTTATCATTTTTATGGCTCCTGTATTTAAACTGACTATATCTTCTAATAAATTTAGTATTACAAATGGGCGAACAATTTAGATTTAAAATCTGATTATCTTGTCAGTGAAACAAGTACTGAACTAGTAAATTTATAATTAAATGATCAAATAAAGCAATGATTATGAATACAATAAAAGCAACTATATCCAAGCTTAAAACTGTTCAAAAACTTCTTGTAATTCAAGTTATAAATCTAAATTAACTAGCAAAATCCCTGACAAAAATTTTACTTAGTAATAATTTTAAAATGATTCAACAGATAATATTCTATTTACGATAACTGAATTTTTGGCAAGTTACTTTATTTGGTTTTCTTTGTTCGATACTGTGTTTGAAAAATGATGCATTTATTTACCTTTCTTTCTTTCATTTTCTCGCTGAAAATAATTAGTGTCTTCCCCCCCCACCTTTTTTCACATGATCAGAATGGAATAGTCCATTATTTATGAGGTGTTGGCAGAGTGTAACGATTGTGTGAACTAATAAAGACAAGCACAATTATAGTCGGATATTTTTCTCTATCATTTGATTGGTATAAGACTTCATGATTTTCAAATTAAGTCAGTTATGGTCGTTCAGCTGTAATTTAGACTTTGAATTCATATCATCTTATCATCTGTTACCCCCAATGGTGTGTAGAGCAGCAACTCTTTGTTACCCCCAATGGTGTGTAGAGCAGCAACTCTTTGTTACCCCCAATGGTGTGTAGAGCAGCAACTCTTTGTTACCCCCAATGGTGTGTAGAGCAGCAACTCTTTGTTACCCCCAATGGTGTGTAGAGTAGCAACTCTTTGTTACCCCCAATGGTGTGTAGAGCAGCAACTCTTTGTTACCCCCAATGGTGTGTAGAGCAGCAACTCTTTGTTACCCCCAATGGTGTGTAGAGCAGCAACTCTTTGTTACCCCCAATGGTGTGTAGAGCAGCAACTCTTTGTTACCCCCAATGGTGTGTAGAGCAGCAACTCTTTGTTACTCCCAATGGTGTGTAGAGCAGCAACTTTTTGTTACTATTTCTGTAACAAACTGTTTTTTATGGGGCAGGGTTGTTAGCCCTGTGCTCAACCCCCAAATTTGGAGGACTGGTGAACCATTCTTGGTCCTTACATTTACAGCACCTGGTATTCCCAAACGGTCACCCATCGAAGTACTGACCAGGCTTGATGTTGCTTAATTTCGGTGATCGGACGGGAACCGGTGTATTCAACAAGATATAGCCGTAGACATGAATCCGTATATAATATCAAAATTCTAATGACATGTATGTATGTACTTACATATGTGCGTTCCTTAGATACAGTTTAAACAATGCATTATGCACCAACCAATTTAGGAGCATATTGTAACTTTATTCCCTGCTGAGTGCAGTGCCAAATTTAAATAACAAGGGGTTCTTGAGCTAGGACCTTTTTTTTTTTTTTTTTTTTTTTTTTTTTTTTTTTTGTGCATAAAAAATTCCACTATTTGTTTTTAATACATATTCTTATATCAACCCAATATAAAAGCAAACACATTATATTCCAAATATTGTGCAAAAATATATAAACATTAATAATATATTGTAACAACATAAAATAAACTTAAATATACATAACGTTTGATCTCAGTAAAATCGTATAATGTGAATAATAATAATTACAATAACTTGTATTGCAACTACAATTTATGTGCAGTTAATAATAAAATTGATAATATTGTTATCTCATTATTTTGTATAATGTACTGATTTTAGAAAGGAACCCAATGGGTTTATCTAGTTTAATTACATTAAATGTATATTTTTTTATATTGTAACTTTTCTCTCACCAAAAATTGGTAACCACTAGCTTCATTATTGTTGTGGAGTAGTTTTCACACTGAAGGTTATAATCGTGTTATGTCAGTTGCTAATCGGCTTAACATACCCAATATGTTAGGAACTGGATAATCTTCTACTGTAAGCTGACTCCTTAGTATTTGGCTAACTGCTGACTAATATCAACTGCCTTCGTCCAACGATGTCCAAACTGGAACTAATCTTTCTACTGAACTTCAATAGAACTCTAAAGAACTCTCTAGAACTCCTCAAGAACTTCTCTTTATTTATTGTAATGAATACAATTGTGGCACGAGGCTGATTTGGGAGGGTGTAAAAAAAAAAAAAAAACTCAAGTTGGTCTTCATTACCTATACTATACCTAGCTAATCCAACTCACTACCCAAAGATGCTTTACAGTTTTCTCATCCACCACAAGAACATGTTCATCAGCATTCAATCCTTCATACACCAAAATACCTCAAACATACCAGGAACCTAAAAAAACAATTTTTGTTTTCTTTGTTTTAAAAAAAACAAAAAAAAACAGAAATCATTGTTACAAACAACTCACAAAACAAAGAGGTTGCTGTATTCTACCCATAGGACAAAATCAAGAGGCCCTCTTTCTACAGGGAGTGTAGAAGAGAAAATAAAATGGAAGGGGAGAATATAATCCTGACCCAGACAAGATAAAATGGGACAAAAATAAAAACTCAGGAAAATGGGAATCTTGACCTGGATCATAACAAGACAATGCCAGGGACAGGCTAGGAATCACATTCATTTCCATTAACTAGGTACACAAAAAGGAACTACCTTAACCAGGGGAGGGTTTCAAAGGAATCCACCCCAGATGTGATTAGTAGATCTAAAATAGAAAATCAAGGCTAGCTCTGTTCACGTGAACCAGGCTTGCCACATTTACCCACCTTTCGCTAAAGCCTGTTGAGTTCAACTGTTTCCAATCAGATCTAATCTTAATTTTGAGCTGATGTTCCAAATATCGGATCAGATCCTGATGTGAAAGTCTGTCACCCTGCAAGACTTCCTCCAGTCACATCGTCCATATCACCATTCGAGCTGCATTTGACCAGCAAAGAGACTCATCTGGTTAATCGGTTCCCATATGCTGAGTAGACGACAAAAACGTTAGACAGCACACTTCCTGTTAACTCTTATTAATGTAGGAGGGAGAGTCCATTATCTGAGGAATAAGTGTGTTTCACCATCACAATTATATACAAATATATTTGTTGTTGATTAAATAAAACTCCTAGTGACATAAATGGACTAGTCTATAAGCTTAAATAAAGTCCAAAATTTGCCTTCTGAGTATTTCTTACGAATGTTACAGTGAATGCCTAAACAAAACTTTATATTATGACCACTAAAAAACAAGTTATAATTAATGTGGAACTCGCTCCCGTATTCTTGCTTTCCTGACGGCTACAACCTCCAGAAATTTAAATGCAAAGTCAATACTCATCTACTAACCACTGGACTCTAGCTCTCTCCCCTCCCCTGTATAACCTTCCCTTTCTCTCCACCTATGTATCTGTCATCGCACCTGCTTTCTATTGTTCCTTTCTAACTAGTTTGTACTCCTCACTCTTTTCTAATTAATCTTTTTACATTTATGTAACCCCCTGCACATCAGTGGCGTTTCTGCCTTGCTCGGGGTGAAATGATTAAAAAAAAAAAAATGATGGGGATCAAAACTCATATGAGTTATAACATGAGTTACAAGAATATTGAAACTCATACAAAGTACAAGAAGTAGAAAAAAATACTTGTTGTTTCAGCACAAATGATGAATTTGAACCATGTTGGTTTAACTTTCTCTTTGGTGTATGTAGAAAAGAAAAAGAACAGATTCCTTAAAAATGAAGGAAATATTAACTTTTGTGGTAAAAATTCAATAGCAACATCAGCAGTTGTTGGAACTGCAGAAACAACAACAAAAGTTGATTGAAATAAAACAGAACAACAAAAAATTCTCCAACATTTCATACTCCCGGTGTCCCCAAAAAAGCCATGTTTTAATTTACATACAATCCAGATGGACTTATTTTTTCTGCATATTTTTGAAAATACAATCAAATTTTCTGAGAAGAATACAGTGACTGGGAAGATGAGTTTGAGTTTTGTTTAATGGCATATCAACCTCTGTGGGTTATTTAATGCCAAAAAGGTGGGGTTTTAAGGTATTATTTTTTAATGTTCAGTCGATTTAGTCAGATTTTAATGAAAAATTTTTTTAATCTTTTTTATTTTAGAAAATTGAAAATGTCTTCCAGTTTTATATTTAAAAATGTTTTGCTGAGAATATTTTTTTTACTTTCAAAATGTGTTATGGTAATAATTTTTTTCTTCAAAAATGTATATTTTTCTATAAGTCTATTTTTATGTATATATTTCTAGAAAAGTCTATTTTTATACTTTCATAATATTTTGACTCCAGTTTAGGGGTTAACTATTTGCCCATAGCTTGGACCATAACAGGTACTACCACTCCAGGTCAGGGTGAACCTGGGAATAACAGCAATTAAGAGGTGATTTCATGCTTCTCACAACCTTCAAATCAGAGGCCTTGCTGCTGGATGCAGTTTATTGTCATACCCAGGACTGACTGGGAAGATGAAAAAAAACAAGAATTTTTTTAAGAAAGTTAGCACTGGCAGAACATGAAAAATATTGTAGATTTGTGCTGCAAAATAAAACAGGAGGAAATTTTTCTGAGAAAACGGTAAATATTTTTAGCAAGAAAAGTGCATTATTCAATGCTCATTGGACATATATGAATCTAATGAAAAAAGAAAACAAAGATTTTATCACATATGCTGGAATTGTTACCAAGGAATATGAAAGCTGACTCCAGATATGTTTAAAGGGTTAATTTTTATTCAAGGGATAATGCTAAAAAAAAAAAAAGTGGAAGTAAGGATGAAGATTTTTCTTTTTTTTTTTTTTTTTTTTTTAATCACCCCAAGCAAGGCGGTAAGGCCACTGGTGTGCAGGGGGCTACGTAAGAGTGAATAGATTGGAAAAGAGAAAGCCGGAAACCACATCCTAAACAGGGAACAAGGGATGAGCCTCTACACCTGTTCAATAGACGTGGGTGGGGTGTGAACTGGGCGATAGTTCAGTTTATCTACTCCAATTGAAAAAAAAAAACAAACAAAAAAAAGAAAGTGAGAAGATTGGAAACCACAACCAAAGTCGAAGGAAAATGTACCAGAAACCCCTTCCTAAACAAGAAACAAGGCGATCACCTCTACACCTGTTCAAAAGAAGAGGATAGTGTAAAACCTGGTGATGGAGGGTACTATCTACTCCAATAATGAAATAAAAAAAAAAGTTTTAACTTAGTATAAGTCGAAACGAGATTTAAACGCAAAAATTATTTACAATAGCAGAATACTACCCCTATTAAAAAATTCAGACAAATTAAAGACAAAAATTAAACAGACAAAAATTAAAATTAAAAGAAAAAAATTAAAATAAAAGAAAAAATTAAAATAAAATGCGTTAGGTAAAACAGACTGAAAAAGTTGAGCAGAAATACCGTACTAGAATTCCGTTCTTTAATTTTCCCAGAGAATTTACTGGTGTTATCCGCCAACTTGGGTTAGTTGAAATAGAGAGAGGGAGAGAAAGAATGGCTTGCTGCGAAAGGGGGGTAATGAAACAAAATAATAAACTACAAGAAATATGAGACAAATGTCAAATAATCCTAAATCTGAGACATGTTGCCAAAGAAATTCAGGAAAAAGAATGTGCAAATGAAAGAAAAATATACAAAAAGGAAAATAAGTTCATGTTTCAGATGTGGAAGGTTACATCTCAGAGATGACTGTCCCTTTAAGAATTAGAAATGCTACAAGCATGGGAAAGTACAACATATAAAGTCACACTTGGTAAACCAAGAAAACATTCTCACAGGAATAAATTTGTGCATAACATTGTGACTGAAAAAATAATCACAGAAAACAAAAGAATTTGTAAATGCGAAAATGTGTATGTGAAAATGATACTAGACACTGATAGTGATATCATGATAATCAGTGAAGCCACATGGAAAGAAATCGGAAGTCCTTTATTAAAAAGGACTTCCAAAGTCATGAGTAGTGTCTCAGGTGAGAAATTTTTTTTTTTTTGCAAAATAACTTGTAATGTTTCCCAACATTGTGGCGTAGTGGATATAGTAGTTGGTTATACATGTGTTAGTATCATCTAGTGGTCATGAGTTTGATCCTTGGACTTGGTAGTGGCGAACCAAATTCCAACATGAAAGAACACTAATTGATTTCACAGGATATTTTGCAATAATCAATGCGATACTCCACATCAGCCAATCTATGGACACCTGATGATGACCAGAGGATACTTGGTTGAAACGTTGTCTATTATAACGCCTATATTAACCAAGATAAGAACAAAAGTTTGAAATAATTCCAAGATTATTGAATATTACTCATCTCAGAAATACAAATTATTGAAAAAGTAGTAAAAACCTGCAGAGTTTGTGCTTTAGAAGCAAAACTACCTACCACAAAAATAAAAACCTTGGCTGAAGAGATGCTCCATAGTCAAGGCTGAACATAGATTTTGCATGCTCAATAAATAGATCACATTATATTGTAGTTGTGGATAGCTTTACTAAGTGTAAGTGGATAACTTTAGTTGTGGATAGCTTTACTAATTTGTAAGTGCAAAAAACCAACTTCTTTGGTGACTGAATTTCATACAGGAATTGTTTGCAAGATATGGCATTCCAGTACACAATTCACTACTCATGAATTTGACGATTTTTTTAAAATGTTCTCGACTGAACATATTACTATGCTGCTGTATCATCCAAGGTCAAACAGACAAGCTGAATGGTTTGTGGTTACATTCAAGAGAGCTTTGACAAAAGCAAATCATGAAAAAATTGAACAAAGAGGCACTAGAAAATTTTTTGAGAGTTTACTGGATAATACCAGATCCCAATATGCCATCAGGCATGTAGGTGTCAGAATTTATGTTCACAAGAAAAATTAAATCAGGGTATGACAAGTTGTTACCATTAAAAAAAACAAATATTGATAAGAAAAAGGACATTAGATTTGGCAAAAAAGCATTGTTTAGAATGTATAAAGATGGAAAAGAATGTGTGAATGGGGTGAAAACACTCTAAAAGTATAAAAACAGACTTGTATAGTAAAAATTCCAGCAACACTTTTTTGGAGAAGAAAATATTACAAGCAATATATTTTTGAAAGAAAAAATATTGCCAGCAATACATTTTTGAAGGTAAAAATAAATATTATTAGCAATACATTTGGCTCTCAACAAAAAGCTCTTGACAAAAACATATATCAATGAAACCTGATCTAGAAACTGATTTCTTTCAAAGAATATATAATCTATTTATACTAATCTTTTGTAAAAATCTTGTAATTAAATAACTCATTGTGGTCGATATACCATAAAACAAGCAAGCCAAGAATTCGTTGAATGTGTCAATACAATTTCCAGAAAAAAGAAAGCACAGTAAAACTGGAGGTTGATCCTAAACATAAAAATACGAGTTGTTAAGTACATTCGCAATCTTTCCAGGAAGAGAAGTGGGTGAATACTAATAAATAAAAATAAAAGAATCATTTATAACAAATCTCAAAAGCAGGGGTAGATGTGGAGTAAATGATGCATCCCTGGTGACACAAATGAACTAGTCTTGATGCTTAAATAAAGAACTCTAAGTAGTCTAAAAAAGCCTATGGAATAGGTTTTTTAGAGTATTTCTTCCAGACCTTGTGGTGAGTGTCTAAGCAAAATTTAGAAAATGAGTTATAACAATATTTGAAATTTAACTAACTCTTTTTGATTTCATATTTCAGTTAGGTGAGATATTTTTTGTTGACCTGTCCTCAAAGCGATTGCTGACCAGTACCAGTATCCAGTCATATGTGGTCAAGTTTGACCTTGTTTATGATGACCATCAGTTGCTTACTTATCTCTTGGTATGTAAAGGTTTATTTATTAAAATTTCTCAAATATAACATGAATTTTTTTTTTTTTCACTACAACTTTACAGATATGCATTATACATGAAGATAGCCGTTAATGTTTTGTCCTCTATATTGTCCATTAACTGTCATATTATTTTTTTTTTTTGTTGAAGTATATCTAAACAATATCACATCATTAATAGCTTAATTTTATTGGTGTTGTTTGCTTTAATTCTTAACCACTGACAATTTCTTTCTTCCTCAGTTTTTTTGTTATACAGTATCCATAATGGATCAAAAGTTAAAAAATGACAGTTTGGTGCTTAGATAATCAAATTCTATATTTAAGCACTAGTAATATTTTATTTCTTTGACTGTGAAAGAACTTTAGATTCTAACACACAGGCCAGCAATCATCAAAAATGGCTGCAGGGATGCCTTAAGATTCTTGGACCAGCCAAGAAACCCTTTCCAGAAAAAAAAAACTAAAAAAACTGAAGTTTTGGAAAGTGGATCAGGCCTAGAATTTTTCAGCACCTTTACACAGAATAGGAGGGTACTAAAATGTACCCTAATGCCTTCTCAAAGTCCCTGAGGGAACCAAAATGTATACTTTAGTCATATCTTCGAAACTAATATAAAGTCTGTCCAGAATGTATCCGGCCATTTTGAATATCACAAAAAACCAGTTGTGTGGCCTTGATGTAATTGGGCAAGCAGTCAGGGTGGGGCGGGGGGGGCTTACTGTGTACAATTTCTGTAGGTCTATTCAGTTAGCAGTCAAATGCTATTTTGAGTTAGCATGTACAGTTTGTGATTGTTGTTTTAACAATGACTGAATGAGTAGATACTTCATGTCTCTACCAGGGTTTCTTTTTTTTTTTTTTTTTTTTTTTTCTTCTCTCTGTAAGATGTGGTTTTTTCCAAAACTAAAACCACTATTGAAATGCAATGATGAGATTAACATTCATTTGACACATCAGTGTGTGGTGTTCAAGTTTGCCAAAAAAAGATTGTTTGGTTGTTTGGCCAGATTTTGGGAAAATTTGTCAGACAGAGAATTTTTTTATCAGCTCCTCGTATGTAAAATAATTTAGAGCATTGTCTGAATTTATTACTAGTCTGACAAAAAAGAAAACAATTACTACTCTATATACATATAACTTCTTCTATGTGCCCTGTCCCTTCAGGATGTAGGCGATCATGGTTCTCCACGTCTCCCTATCCCTTGTGGCTTTTAGTATGTTTGTATCTGTTACACCTCGCAACCCCCGTTCCATCATGCACCTGATCAGGCCCTGCAAATATGTTATCCGCTGCCTTCCTCTGTCTCTTTTCCCTTCTATCTGGCCAGTCAGTATCAGGTTCTCCAAGCTTTCCTTCCTTATTCCATGTCCTAGGAACTTCAGTTGTCTCTTCTTGATGCTCAGTATTAATTTCCTTTTTGTTGCCATTCTTTCCAACACCTCATTGTTGCTTGCATGCTCAGTTCACGATATCCGCAGCATCCTTCTGTAGAACCACATTTCCACTGCTTCAAGTTTTGTTTTTATTTTCGATGATATTGTCCAGCATATTTCTCAAAATACTTAAAATTGCTAGGTCTGCTGCTGGGAAAGTTGGTTGACTGTGTCATACCAGACAATTTCTCATCAGAATCCATTTTGCAAATTTAAAAATCTACCATTTATCTGAGCATTGAATATTGTTGTCAGATCATACTGTTTTTCAAATCATACTCCTCCCTATTTTTTAGGTTTTTCCTTTGTTTCCTGTTAAGGATGTTGGAGTTTTTTGGGTAGCAGTGTATACTAGTGAGCCAGTCACGAGCTGACTAATTTTATAGTTCATCAATAGAAGAGTTAACCGATTAGAAGTGCTCAAAATATTCGATGCAACATGTATAAAAGGTGACCATATTTTCCTAAGTATTGGCTATAGAGTCCGATTCAGTAGTGTCCAACTCATGAGTGTTAATCTTTGATGTTGTTTCATTGAACAGATTACGTACTGCGCTGTATTCTATATTCATAAATTATGGTGGACATGGTCAACAAAGGATTGGGTTTCTGGTTCTTTCTAATGTCTCAGGCTGAAGTATGAAATTTGATTTACTGAGTAAATCTTGACCACCACCTCAAGTCTAGAATTAGCTATGTATTTTTTTTTTTATCATATCACCCCGAGCAAGGCGGTAACGCCACTGATGTGCCGGGGGCTACGTAAGAGTGGAAAGATTAGAAGAGAGAAAGCCGGAAACCACATCCTAAACAGGGAACAAGGGATGAGCTTCTACACCTGTTCAATAGACGTGGGTGGAGTGTGAACCGGGCGATAGTTTAGTCTATCTACTCCAACTGAAAAAAAAAAAAAAATGAAGATTGGAAGAGAAAACCGGAAACCACATCCTAAACAGGGAACAAGGGATGAGCCTCTACACCTGTTCAACAGATGTGGGTGGAGTGTGAACCGGGCGATAGTTTAGTCTATCTACTCCAATGGAAGAAGAAAGAAAAAAAAAGGTAACGGTGGTGAGTTAACTAAGTTTTAACTTAGTTAAAGTCCGGTCAAAGAAATTTCTTTGAAAAAAGATAAAGAACACTTGTTCAAATAACCATGAAACTATTTTAAAATTAGCCACAAAAAATAAAACAAAATAAAATCAAAGCAAAATTATAACTTACTTTTAAGAATATTTCAGAGCTGATCCTAAACCAAATGCACGTGTACTAACGCCAGTAGAGCAAAAGAATGATTTTATTTTTTGGCTGAGGGGTGGTGGGGTCAACTAGACAATGACCGGGCAAAATGGGTGAATATCAGTAAAAAAAAAAAAGGCTAGTCCGGTGCTTCTACTATATATTTCAAGATTCTTGACAAAATTCAGTTCAGTCAGTTAAGTGATAGACGCTTTGAGCGATCATGTCTTGAAAGAGACATGACTGACCGGGCAGAAGATTATCCGGCAGTAGGTTGCCATTGCTTTCTGTGGTAGACTGGTTGCCAGCCAAAGCTACAGAACCCAATCTATCCTGTTATTTAATCCATAACTGGAAGGAAGAGATGGATTAATATCTTTCCCAAGGGTATTTTTGTGTAAGTGAATGCAAGGACAAAATTCAAAGTTAATAATGTAATCTTCAGTCTCTTTCTCAAATATGTGACATGGCTTCCCCCTGTCTTTTCTTCAAATATTTTCATAGCAACTCTTCTGATGTGCTTTCCTCTTTGATGCCTCAACTGCATGAATTTTACTGTTGAGCTGGCTAAATGCAGGCTAGATTTTTTTTATTTTTTTATTTTTTTATTTTTTTTTATCCTTTCATTTCAAGAAAGGCGATTCCTGCAGCTTCCTCTCTCGCACTTCCCGCCTGTGGAACTCGCTCCCATATTCCTGCTTTCCTGATGGCTACAACCTCCAGGAATTTAAATGCAATGTCAATACTCATCTATTAACCACTTGACTCTAGTTCTTTCACCACCCCGTATATCCTTTCCTTTCTCTCTACCTTTGAAACTGTCATCACCCCTGTATTCCCATCCTTCTATTGCTCCTTTCTAACTGGTTCGTCTTCCTCTTCACTCTCTTCTTAATCTTTTTACACTTATGTAGCCCCCTGCACATCAGTGGCATTACCGCCTTGCTTGGGGTGATACGATTAAAAAATGCCACTCAGGAATACAAAAGACAGCAATAGGCATTTACATTTTTGAAAATTGTATGTGGCAGTTCCACTGGTGAAAGTTACTGAAGATGAAATGCTAGACCAGGATCAGTAACATTACAGACACTTCTTTGAATTTTGTCAAGAATCCTGTGATATATATCCAGAGCACCAGACCAGACCAGATATGACAGCAATATTCAATGCATGGATGAATGGTAGATTTATAAATGAATGAATGTTGTCACCAAAACAAGAGGATGAACTCAGGAGCCACCAGATTTGCATTTAAGAAAGCTGCTCACAAATGACTGAGACTCAGATTCTTTGCAAAGATAAAACTTCACTAATTCACTCTAGACCTCTCTCGATGTCACCAGCATGACCTTGGTCAACTGGCCCAATGAATGCATCATCTCTGACTATATCAACTCTACATTTTGAAGCATTCCTCATGCATTTGCTGTATTGGCAAGACAAAAGAATTTTATATTTACTATTTTATTTTCTTCTTTTCCTTTCATCTCACCAGCAATACTGTTTTGTTGATTCTTCTGTGCTGTCATACATATAATTATACCACAGTTTTCTCCTTTATTAGGTGACATCAAAAAAAGGTTCTCAATGGAAGTTGTTGTTAGAGAAAAATAACCGGTCAGAATGGTCTGAAGATCATCTTGCCACTGGGAAGTCAAGTGAAGATGATCAATTACACTATATTGTGAGCATCATTGATCAGGCAGGTAAGTAAATTTCTTCCTCCCCCCCCCAATCGTCAGTTAAGTACCATACATGATACATGCTTGGGTGATCATGTCTCAAAAGAGACATAACTGACTGGGCAGAAGATTTTCTCACAGTAGGTTACCATTGCTTTCTGTGATAGACTGGTTGCCAATCAAGGCTATAGAACCTAATCTGTCCTGCTATTTAAGCCATAGGTGGAGAGAGAAGACACAATACCTTTCCCAATGGTATTTGCATGTAAGTGAATGGAATGAATTCAACTGGAATTTGAACTTGGCTCCCTGAGTTCTCATTCCAAGTTGATATCCACTGCACCACAACTAGTATTTATAATTGAAGCTTACTATGTAACTGAGGATAGATGACATTTAAGCTAGATTTTTATATTTCATGTGTTTCATTGATAAAAGAATATGGTTCTAGTTGACATCAGGGGTGTAAGATTTTAAATGCTCCTCTAATAGAATATAAAATGTCTTTCAAATTCTCTTCCAATGAAATATAAAAATGTCTTTTAAATGCTCTCTTGATAGAATATAAAAAGGTCTTTCTAGGCACATGCGATAGTTTTAAAATATATATTTTTTGTATGGCTGTGATAGACTTATGTTTTTTTTTTAATTTTATGAAAAATTCTATTTATCTTTTGTGTTTTTTCTCTTTTTCATTTCTTTGTTCAGCTGGCTACCAAGATTTATTTTGGCCTGTCTATTTCCCTCAGTTTGGCCGTTCTGTACAGTTATCTGCCCAGTATGCAAAAGGACGTCAACTGATTGCTGCCCAGTGTTGTCGCACATGTTCCTATCAGGTAAGTGTTCATTTAGACAAACGAAACCAACCAACCAAAACTGCAATTTGAACCAGAATCTCTAGTGTTACTTTCTGGTTACTTTTGTTCAAAAATCTTTTGGAATTTGTGCCGAGGCTACTCAAAGAGTAAATAAAACACCTCCCTGGAAAGATGAAAATTATTCACTATAAAACTGAAAAAAATGAAACTAATATTTTTTTATTTATAAAATCTGTATAAAAATATGTATTATAATTTATATGTAAATGCATATATTGGCATGTAATTGAGTATATAGGCGCATGGTTGAGTGGTTAGAACATTGACTTTTTGACCATGAGGCCTGGGTTTGAATTTCAACATGGTCGATTTGTCCGGTAGGTGATTTCTTGATGTTACTTGTCTAGAGGAGCTTGAAAACCATACCATGGATTGACCCAAGCCTTGTGAGTGAAATTGGGTAGATGGAACCTTTCAGGAATCGTTGATAGTTGTGCTAGAATGAAGTCATAGATCATTGTGATTGAGGCTTTGAGCATCCTGGCTTTGTTCACTGTTTATGCTAGATAAAGCACTCTCTCCCAGAAACTGTAACTAAAGTCTACTTTGAAAAAAAAAAAAATCATTTATAAATGTAAGCTGTTTACTGATATGAAAACATTTAACATTCATTGACAGAAATAGCATTATTGGCAGGTGAAATTTATAAAATCCTTTGAACAGTTTTTCAGAAAAATAAATTTCTTGGGTATGCTGTTATTGTGCTTTCCAGTATTGATAAGAAGTTCCTTTCTAACCGGCTTACGGCCTATCACGTTGAATACACCGGTTCTCGCTTGATCACCAAAGTTAAGCAACGTTGAGCCTGGTCAGTACTTAGATGGGTGACCGCTTGGGAATACCAGGTGCTGTAAGCGTATAGTGATGGATGTGCGTTGTGGTGCAGTGGATAGTGGCTCGGAAAGAGAAATCGGTGAGCCGAGTTCAAATTCCAGTTGAATACCCTACATTCACTTAAGCACTGGTACCCTTGGGAAAGGTATTAATCCGTCCCTTCCCTCCAGTTATGGGTTAAATAACAGGGTAGGACATGGGGACCCTGCCCTTAAAAACAAATCCCAATGAATCTTGATACTTGAAAAGAAAAAGTATTACTAGACACAAAACTTATATAAAAACAAAAATAAATTGTTGAAAAGAAAAAGGTATTACCAGCAATAAATAAAATTTAGTTGGCATTAAATGACCCGCCAAGGTTGATATGCCATAAAAACAAAACAACCAACCAACCTTTAACCTTATTTTTTTTGGAAGCAAAAGTTGAAAGTCAAAGTACTGGATTATGTCATTAGTTTCCCCTTAAGTTATATGTGCTATTCATTTTAGTTTTTGACACAGTTGGAAACCTTGAAGTAATGCAGCTTTTGTTATTTGGGGAATTTTTTTGACTGTAATTCTATGGTGCCAATTCCAAAGATCCAATGAAGGATAAACCTCTTTCAGACCTACACCGTTCATCCATTTGAATCCATTTTTAATCATTGATCCGAGAAAATGTTTGCATGCAACTGATCGTTTAAACATTTCTGAACAAGTTGGATTACATGCATGTCCTCCATATAAGTCTAAATATGACAAGGTTATTTAAGTACATGACTAAATTTCCTCAGTAAATGATTGTTTTATAGCAGATTCTGTTATTGGACAAAACAACCTACCTTCTGTCCAATTTCTTACTCTCCTAAAGTAATTTTTTATAATTGATCCATACATTGAGGTACAAAGCAGTATAAAATAACACATTACTCAATAAATTCCAGGCCTAAGTAATAAGGCAATAACTTTTAGGCAAAATTTGACTTTGTTCATCAATATAATCTCCTTCTAGGGTGATAAACTGATTTCAATGCTTCTAACAGTTTGATGCCGTTTTTGTAGAACAAATTATCTTTGGACTCAAAATACATCTCCAATTCCAATATTACTTCTTCACTGGAGCCAAATCTCTTTCCCTGAAGCATTCTTTTTAGGTTTGCAAACAGCCAATAGTCGCTGGGGGCCAGACATGGAGAATAGGGTGGATGAGGAAGCAATTCGAAGTGCAATTCATGTAGTTTTGTCATCGTTGCAATAGACTTGTGACATGGTATGTTTTCTGAGTGATAGATCACTTTTTCTTCTTCATTTGTGGCCATTTATTGGCAATTTTTTCCTTCAAATGCACCAATAATGCTATATGTTGTTGTTTTTGATTGACTGTAATCTAATGCAGCAACCACTGTGAACACAGCTTTCTCATTAACTAATTTTCTTGCAAAATTCTGAATACACTGCCTTCTGATATGTTCAACTCCTCTGCTATCTCATGCAATTTGAATTTACAATCTGCCAAAATGAAGTTTTTGGGATTTTTTTGGTTGTTTTCCAGGACAAATGCCACTTCTAGGTGACCTGAATGTTTAGCATCATTTGTGTCTGTACAATCACATTTAAAGTCAGCACACCACCTCTGCTCTGTTGTTTCTGACAGAGCAGAGTCTAACACTTATTAACTCTTGCTTTGCTTGAACAGTATTTTTTCACATCAGAAAGCAATGCTTTATCAACATATGAAATTCAGATTTTTACATTGTTTTTAAAATTTGCAACAGCAGCTTTACTTAAATAACTGCAATTTGTAAACTAATAATCTGATTAGGGTAAAATTTTGTCACATGCCATTTGAAGGTTAGTACTTCATAAAAATCATATGAATTTTTTTATTAGTGGCACCATCTATATGTCAGGCCGGAGACTTATTGAGTGGTGTGTTAATATGCATTGAAATTCATATAACACATTTATAAAGGTATAACTTTTATATATTTTAGATTAGTTGCTCAGTCTCATCGATTTAGAATTGAAATGGCTACATTTAACCATAAGTTCTATGCTAACAGTTTCTTCTCTTACACTATTTGCTTGTGAAACTCTTTGACTTTTTGCTTTCCAGTCAAATTTGATTTTCAAAAATTTAAATGCAATGTCATTTGTTGTCTTCTATCTTGATTCATGTACTTATATTGTTCTCTCTCCTTAATGTTTTTTCTTTTTTTCATATTCTTTCCTAACCACTAATGGATTTATTGTCTTGCTTAGGGAGAATTTGAAATATAAATATTCATAAAACTGTATAATGAGATATATATTATAAGTATTTAAAAAAATGTATAACAGTATATCATAGTTTTATAAATATTTATAATATATATGTAACATTTATATAATATTTATAAAATGTGTGTGTGTGTGTGTATATATATATATATATATATATATATATATATATATATATATTTATAAAGAAAATTCAACACGTCATTTAAATTGGTTATAAATTATAATTCATTTCAATGAGCTTAATTAGCTCATTTCATCAGACCACACAATATTCCTTCCATTTGGTACAAAACATTTTACTGGAATAAGCATTTTCTTTAACTGAAGAGAAGGATAAAACATATAAAAATAAGAAGGAAAAGAGAAAGAGGAAAAGAGTCAGGATTTCGGCATTGGCGTTAGATCTGGCTGGGAGAATCTTGTTGGATTATCCTCACTGTTTACACACACACATATATATATATATATATATATATATATAACAGAAATAGGTGTTGTTTCCAATGAGGGAAATTGGTATAGAAGAAAAAGTGCGACAAGCTGTGAACATTTTGTTTAAAGTGTAGATTTATTGTTGCTATTATTATAATTATTACTTGCTATTTGTATGATATATTAAGTGTCCATAATGGTATTTGTGTTGCTACACATGTTTTGAGTCTAAAGTTGACTCTCTTCAGGCAAATAAACTTGTGACTTCACATGTTGTGATTCGTTTGCTTTTCTATGGCCAAGGTATCATGTATAAATAGATAAGTCAAATGGTGAGCAGATCAGAAAGTTCATATGCGTTTATGTATATGTGTTGTCTGTGTGTGTTTTTTGCGCATTTGAATTTCATGAAATTCAAATGCAGAAAAAAAACTAAAAAAGCACACACACTAAATTCAAATAGTATCGAAAAAAACAAAAAATAAACTAGATGACCCATAAAGTAGAGCTGAATCAAAATCGCTGAAAATTATTTTGAAATATAAAAACGAAATCAAATTTCACAAGTCAGTAAAAATAAAAAAAACTTTTACGGTCAATGAATGTGACAGAAGAAACTTAACATGCGAGTGTGAAAAAAAACAAACAAAAAAATAATACACACACACACACACACACACACACACACACATATATATATATATATATATATATATATATATATAATAAAAGTAAGAGAAGCTGTGAACATGTTGTTTAAAGTGTAGATTTATTGTTGTTATTACTTGTATGATATATTAAGTGTCCATAATGGTATGTGTGTCACTACATGTGTTTAGGGTCCAAAGTTGAATTTGTTCAGGTGAATAAATTTGTGACTTTACATATTGAGATCCCTTTGTTTTTCTGATATCATGTATATATAAAGAGATAAGTGGTCTGTGAGCAGGTCCGTTTTGGCAATCAGTCACCTTTCATTAGCCAAAAACTTTTTTTACACTGATTTGAAGACACTATCGTTAGTCAGGGACAAACTGGCCTCAGACTCATCCTGAGGAGAACATACCAGTGTTCCACTAGATGATGACTTTCTGCACACAAACAACACGCTTTGGACTGGGATCAGACATATATCGGCAGGATCAAGGCTTAGCAATAGGCTCGCCATCATCACCATCACTGGTTAACATATACATGGAATACTTTGAAGTAAGAGCATTAGAATCCAGTTCTGAAGCCAACTCTATGGCTGAGATATGTTGATGACGTCTTCATACTCTGGCCACACCAGTAGGATGTCCAAATGCTACCGGACCATGTGAACTCAATATGACCATCCATACAGTTCACTATAGAAAAAGACTGACAACAAACTGGCATTCCTGGATGTGCTAATAACTCGAACAGAGGTGGGGTTCAAAACATCTGTATACTGCAAGCCAACATTCACCAGACAATACCTTCAACTCCCACCACCTATGCAATGTAAAGAAAGAGATCGTCTGCTGCCTTCAACATTGAGCAAAAGTCATGAGCTCGACCCAGTCATACAAAAAGGAAATGGTCAGTATAAGCTGTACCCTACAACAAAACAATTATCCAGGGTACATGACAACAACTCCAACATATATGGAAGAGAATGCATGAGGATAACAACGCACAGAAAACAGCCTCGGTCTGTCCTACCCGATGTGAAGGAGTTGTTGGAGAAAATACAAAGGATCTGTGGTTCATATAACATCAGGACGATCTTCAGAAGTGGTTCTAGACTTCGCAGGTACCTCTCCTGAGTAAGACCCCCAGCAGAGGAGGACATGACTAAGGACTGTTTATTCTCGCGCTTCCCGCCTGTGGAACTCCCTTCCACAAGTCTGCTTTCCCGACAGTTACAATCTCCAGGTGTTTAAATGTAGGGTCAATAGACACCTCCTATCACACTAACTCCCAACTATTCTCACAACACTCTCATCTACCCAACCCTCATTCTCGGTATCCTTACCCGCCTATCACCCACCCTCTGTCATTTTCTATATTTAATCAGCCTTTCTCCATTCTACGTAGCCCCCTGCACAGTAGTGGCAGTGACATGCCTTGCTCGGGGTGAAACGCTTATAAAAAAAAAAAAAAAATACGCCATTCCATGTAGCTGTAGAAAGAAATATAAAGGAGAAACAGGCCGCCCCCTTAAGGTAAGGCTACAACAACATCACACAGGGGGAGATAGAAAAATCAGGCGTAGCTGACCACACATGGAAGGATAAAAGGGGATCACCAGCCCCTATGAGATGAAATTGAAATATTAGATAGAGAACGCCACTACATAAATTTAAGAAATCAGCACATATGCTAGGTTACAAAAATCTCTTAAGCCAACCAAGCCTAGAGATGAACACAATATGGGAACCAGTAATATGGATTGCCAGATAAAATCATTAGTGTCATAATTGTAATATGAGCTCTACTAGAAAATCCTAGAAAAAAACCATTAACATAAAAAAAATTGAAATATGAACTCTGGTAAAAAATGATTATGGAACGTTAGGTTTATAAGTCCTAAAAATTCAGTTGTTCTTGTTAAGGACACATGGCCCAGATGTTGGTTACTTCCTGTGACTTGACTCAGAGTTGTGAGTTCAGTACCACTGCAGCAGTGGGGAACAAGTAACTTACAAGCTTAGGAGATAACTCATGACTACCAGAAGAGGCTCTATGCAAAAAATAGAGATCATATACCACAGTGATTGTAATAAAGGGTTTTTTTTGGTATTCCTACCATTTGAAGAAGGCTGGAGCATAAAAATGGCCGAAACATCCTACAAATGGCAATAAAGATGGGGACAATAGTCCAAATAATGTAAATACTACACACACACACACACAGATATATATATATATATATATATATATAACTGAATATTTATAAAACTAGATATAAATATTAAAAACTGAATATTTATAAAAATTATATGTATATTATAAATATTTCAAAATTAAAAATGTTCTAATTATTTAAAACATTGTGTATGTGTGTGTGTGTGTGTGTGTATATATATATAATCCACATACAAGCCTGTTTCGCTGTATTGCAGCTCATCAGTGTGATTAGACATCCACTTGCTTCTGGCTGGGATGGAAACTTGACCGATTTGGTGTCAGTCAGATCCCTAAGTCATAGGTGCATGAAATTAGAGAAGGAAAATTTTATTTTAGTGTGTTGTATAAAAGCGGGGTATACACACGCCAGTCACAAAGAACTCAATTCACTGCTGAAGAGTAATGTATAAGTTGCGGAAGTGGTAATTTTTTTTTTTTAATTTTCCTCTCTAGAGAGCTCAATCGTAATGAGAGCATATATATATATATTTGTGTGTGTTATGAATATTTATAAACCTCTATAAACAGTAAACTTCATATGGCATGAAATATGGTACATTGTAGAAATAATCAAATGTAGAGAAAAATTTTTGATGATTTTTATTGTTTATATTCTTTATTGCTAGATTTATGATTGCTCCATTCAGCATTCCCCTTTATTCGTTTACAAACTGCCATTAGGAGCTCACAACACAGTTTTTACAGATCGGATTATATTCCTCAACACTTGGCAGAATGGGAAAAAATTATTCCTTCTCTCCAATCAGAAAGCAGAAACTTTACTCGATAGTGACCAGGTTAGTAATTTTTTCTATTTTATTTATTATTTTTATTTATTAATTTTTTTTAATGCTCTTGTTGGTATAAAAAAAAAAATGCGGAAAATTTTAAAATTTTATGAACAAATATTATAAAATATTTTAAATTTGAAATCATATTGTGATCAACAATTATTAACTAATCATATATCATTCCTCTTCTTTTATGCTGTGTACCTTCAGGACGTTAGTGATTATAGCTCTCCACAACTTCCTAACCTCTGTTACTTCTAGTAAGATTTGTCTTTTCACATCCCATCCCACTCTTCATTCTACCATATTGTTGTAGAGTAGTTTTCGCACTAAAGGTTATAATCATGCTATGTTGGTTGCTAATCGACTTAACGTACCCAAAATGTTAGGAACTTGGTAATCTTCCACTGTAAGCTTAGTATTCGGCTAACTGCCGACTAATATCAACTGCCTAGTAGTTCTACTGAACTCCCAAGAACTTCCTGTTAACTCTTATTAATATAGGAGGGAGAGTCCATTATCTGAGGAATAGGTGTTTCCCCATAACACATATTTACACAAGCTTGTTAGGTAGGTTATTCATGTCCTTTGAGTGTCATGTTCTCCATGTTCACTTTCCTCATTATGTTCATTTGAAGGTATTCTCAGCATCTTTCTACAAAATCACATCATTTTTGTTTCATCTTCATCTGTGAGAAAATTGTTGAGCATTCACTGCCATATAGGAAGATTTATATTTAGTAGCAGTGAAGTACTCTTTGCTTTGTCTCTAATTTTCTTGTTTCTTAATACTTTGTTTAAATATTGGACAGCATCTTTCCTTATTCCAATGTACCTTCAGAGATTGCTGTCACATTTTCCGTTGTCATTCATAAAACTCCATACACCTGATTAATATTTCACTTATTTTCATTATCTATATTGGCACAAAACTGCTTGTCAATGTTTCAACTTCAAAGTCTATTTCTTTTGCTTATCTGCCCATTGTTTCAGTGCATTTATTTAATGAACTGGCAAACCCTTTTGAATGCACAGAGTGCAACTCTTGCAGATGAGTATGACTATCACAAATTGGCCCCTTTCTGGATAGATGTTTGCAGACTTAAATATAACCCAGGTCAATATTTAATATTATTACTATGTGTTATCTGTCCTTCTGTATAGAAGTGAATGCTGGACAATCTCATCAAAGATGAAGGAGAGGCTTGAGACAGCAGAAATGTTGTTTTACAGAAGGATGCTGAGGATGCCATGGACGGAGCATGTGAGCAGCGATGAGGTGTTGGAAAGGATGCAAACGAGAAGAAAATTGATCATAAATATCAGGAAGAGACAAATGAGGTTCCTGGGACATGTAATGAGGAAGAAGGGCCTGGAGAACTTGATACTCATAGGTCGGATAAATAGAAGAGACAGGGTAAAGCTGTGTGAGACGTACTTGTTAGGTTTGAGCAAGTGGTTGATGGAGTGGGGCTTGGAAGAGATACCAAGAAAAAAATTACTGAGAGTGACAAGAGACAGAGCCAAGTGGAAGTCCATGATTGCCTACGTCCTGAAGGGACACAGCACACGAAGAAGTTATTGTGACTAATGAAAACACAAGGCTTAATCTCTCGTATGTAATATTACATTTTATTACATTCTGGACTTCTTCAGTCATCATTGGTCTGTGGGTGCTGCTGTTGTCCTCATCTGAATGTGAACTTTACATTCTCTTGGACAGTGTAAGAGAAACTGCCCTTCCTGCAAAGTTTATTCAAATATGATCTGTAGCAAGAGTTCTGCTACAATTGTTTATTTATGAACTCAAGTATAAACACCACCAAAGTTAGCTAACATGATCATATATAAAAAAAAGAAAAAATTCAGTAAGGGTTGATATGATACATTAAGACATATTACTCACTGCCTAACTTTGCTCATATCCACATGGTCCTGGGTATGATAGTAAACTGCATCTGGCAGCAAGGCCTCTGATTGGGAGGTTGTGAAGAGCATGGAACCACCTATTAATTGTTGCTGTTCTCAGGTTCACCCTGACTCGGAGTGGTAGCACTTGTTAGGCTCCCAGCTATGGGCAAATAGTTAACCCCCAAACTAGGGTCAAAACACTATGAAAGTATAAAAAATAGACTTTTATAGAAATTTATACATAAAAATTGACTTTTACAAAAAAATATACATTTTTGAAGGAAAGAGAAATTACCATAACACATTTTTGAAGGGGGGAAAAAATATTGCCATAACACATTTTTGAAGGGGGGAAAAAAATATTGCCATAATACATTTTTGAAGGGGGAAAAAAAAATATTGCCATAATACATTTTTGAAGGGGGAAAAAAAATTGCCATAATACATTTTTGAAGGGGGGAAAAAAATATTGCCATAATACATTTTTGAAGGGGGGAAAAAAAATATTGCCATAATACATTTTTGAAGGGGGAAAAAAATATTGCCATAATACATTTTTGAAGGGGGAAAAAAATATTGCCATAATACATTTTTGAAGGGGGGAAAAATATTGCCATAATACATTTTTGAAGAAAAAAATATTACCAGCAATACTTCTTTTGAATACAAAACTGGAAGACATCTTCAGTTTTCTAAAATAAGAAAAAAATTTAAAAAAAATAGTTCTTTTTCAAAATCTGACTAAATCAACCATCTCACTATAACTGAGCATTCAAAAAGATACCTTAAAACCCCACCTTTTTGGCATTAAATAACCCACAGAGGTGTTATGTTGTTAAACAAAACTCAAACTCCTATCCACACCCATGGTTTGTTCTCAATAAATGTGCAATATTCTTCCTTTATGGACTTCAATGGCACGCCTGTTTCATATGTACTTTAATTTCAGATTTTATTTTTGATTGGCTATTTCTAACAAGGCAAAAAAGATATGAATTAATAGTAGGGAGTTTACCACTAACATTTGCCTCTGACATGATAGGCTAACATAATAAAATTGGATGCATTACTTTTGGAGAAATATGAGTACATTTTAATGGAACACATCAATGTTAAATGTAGTCTAGTAAGTTAAGGATACAATCTTTGATGATGAATATTCATAAAAGAGCAACCAGCTAGTCATGTTGGTAATTTGGCCAGTCAGCATTCAGAATGAAGCACTACTTTAAAGAAAACTCAAATCTTATTCAAGCTCTAATTATTTCCTGAACAAATATTTTGAATAAGACGTATCTAAACAAAAACTAAAGATGTTTGAGTTCCAATTATGATAGTTCAAACAGTGGTGACTATAAGAAATATGTGAATAAAATATATTATCAGTTGAAAACATCTAGTGTGCTATGAAACACATTTTATCACTCTATATATATATATATATATATATATAGTATTCTATATAATTCTATAATATAATATATATGTATTCTAGTTGGGGCCTTTATGGTCTTATGAGATATATATATATATATATATAGTATTCTATATAATTCTATAATATATATGTATTCTAGTTGGGGCCTTTATGGTCTTATGAGATGTATATATATATATATAGAGTATTCTATATAATCCTATAATATATATGTATTCTAGTTGGGGCCTTTATGGTCTTATGAGATATATATATATATATAGAGTATTCTATATAATTCTATAATATATATGTATTCTAGTTGGGGCCTTTATGGTCTTATGAGATATATATATATATATATATATATATATATATATAGTATTCTATATAATTCTATAATATATATGTATTCTAGTTGGGGCCTTTATGGTCTTATGAGATATATATATATATATATATATATATATATAGTATTCTATATAATTCTATAATATATATGTATTCTAGTTGGGGCCTTTATGGTCTTATGAGATATATATATATATATATATAGTATTCTATATAATTCTATAATATATATGTATTCTAGTTGGGGCCTTTATGGTCTTATGAGATATATATATATATATATATATAGTATTCTATATAATTCTATAATATATATGTATTCTAGTTGGGGCCTTTATGGTCTTATGAGATATATATATCTCATAAGACCATAAAGGCCCCAACTAGAATACACACACACAACAGCTAGAATACACGCATATACACATACGCAAACACACACACACACGTACAGCAACAGTGGACAGCCCTGTACAGCCATTCATAGAGAGGCCGCGAAGAAATCCAGACAGACAAAAGCTTCTCTGCCATTCTGAAGATGAGATTTTAATCTCAAAATATTAATGTTTAATAAATAGGTAATACCCAAACACTTCTTTACCTTCCTTTCTTTGACTCAACGTATTGTGACAGCCTTCAAGACACAACCCATATAACTATTTTACACAATGCTTCATGCAAATTACAAAACTTTGCTATCCCTACACTTGAGCCAGGATATATTTGCAACCGTCAGAGAGCTATTTAAACTGTCCAAGAAACATGCAAAATTAGGATGCCAGGTCAACTTCCTAAAATGATGCCTAAAAAACAACACAATACCCAACACCATCAAGAACATCCACTTCCCGGCATGCTTCAAATTACCAAGCCACAAACAATTGCTGGACTACTTGCATAAATTCTGTTTGAAGATCATACAACACCTACACTATACACTACATAAGCACATACGTTCATACCACAAAGTTCTTCCGACACTAGAAACAACCCCAGAGGCTACTGCATGAATTACAACGGCCCTCAACAAAAACTACCACTCAAGCATACACAACGAAAAGGAACGCCTCAAGGAGAAATTCCTGTGGATATATAAAAAACAACATCCAGACAATCCCCACCACATAGACACAAACGAAATCCACAATAGACTACCCATAAGCCAACCACTGGTCACGGATTTATTCAAGTCCCTCTCACACAAGGAACTTGAATTACTAAGTCTCGGGCCAAAGTTTATACTGATGCAGAAGCTGAATGATAAAACAATGTAAGATGTTGAAACAAACTTCTGCCGGACAGCATACCAACTGAAGTGGCTATCGGTTATCAACAACACAAACAACGCCTCAACACCAACCGCAAATGCGCCTAAACAGTTCCTCACCTACACTCGAGACAACCCACTCCACCACCCCCTAACAACCACGCGCTTAACCTTAAACTCTCTCATCTTAAACAAATTATATTCACAATCCTAAAAGACAATATTGGAAAAATACCGCACAACCTTTCCAGAACACAATGCCACACCCTAGACACCCTGAGAGAGAAGGACCTCATTTACCTCCCATCAGATAAAGATAAGGAATTCTGCGTTATACCCTGAGACGCATACAGCTGGTTAGCACTCGAACACCTCAGCAACACACAACTATATGCGGAAGCCACAGACATAACCCAAATAGAACACCGCATTAACACTGCATGGAATGAGATATGCATGTTACGGAAAATCCCCAGCAAGTACAGACCAAATTTTACCACCAAGAACAGTAACGGCCCCAAATTCTACCACCTAACAAAAATAATACGACACCACAGATTAGACCCATTGTCTCTAGCATAGAAGGTCTCACATACAAAATAGCATGGCTACTATCACAAATCCTCAAACCCATACTCTCCACCTTCCCCAGACATGTCAAAAGTTCCGATGAAGTCATCCACACACTACACGGTACCCATCAAAACAAGCTATGACATAACCGATACGCATTTAGCCTTGATGTTGTTTTGCTATATACGTCGGTACCGGCCCACCCAGCAGTTGATTTAATAATGGATTGCATCACCACTTCAAGCCTACACTGCTACTACTTCACCCCAAAGGACATTCACCTACTCCTGAGAACTATAGTAGACAACACCTACTTCACATTCCAAGGACGCACCTACAAACAGACCACCGGCCTTCCGACGGGGTCCAGCCTATCGGGACTAATTGCCGTCATATACATGAACTAACTGGAGCGTCGCGTACTCAGCACCTGCCATTCACACGCTTTATTCATGAGATACATTGATGACATACTCATCCTTACATCTTCACGTGACGAGGCAAGCAGAATGGCAGCGAGGTTCAACAGTATGGACAGCAAAATAAAATTCACAATTGAACACCCCGATGCCAGTGGATGCCTATCACTGCTGGACTTCAGGCTAAAAGTATCGGAAAGAAGAGAAATTCACACCGATTTCTACAAAAAGCCTGCCAGCAGGGATATGTTTGTCCACTACCGATCAGCCCTCTCTCTCAGCGCTAAGACTGGTTACATCAAAAATGAGCTCGCACGTATCCAAAACAAGTGCAGCAAAGAATAGCATGGTAACACCCACACAGCGCGTTTTAAGAAAGTACTGGAGATAAACGGCTACCCACAGTCCTTTGTGGGTTGCCTGGAATGGAAAGGTAGTAAAGGCCCAAGGCATCACACCCTATCTAATACCTGCTTCCTGAGGCTACCAAACTTCAGTGAAAATATAACAGCAAAAATATGTAGAGCTATCTGCAGAGAGGGATTGGATATACAACTGGCCCACTACAGCCCCACTCTCCGAAGACACTTCAACTCCAACCACAAAGCAAATAACAACACCACATGCACACTAGCCAATTACCCTATTGCAGGCACCGGCATATGCCACCAGGTATGTCATTGTACCGCATACAATGCGCCAAATGCGGCGAATTCTATGTTGGGAGCACCACAAGACCATTACATATTAGGATAAAAGAACACATACACACGCAAGCGTCGTCTTTCCATAAACATTTACAAAAATGCAAAAATACTAACAATAACATAACTGTCAACATTGAGGCTAGAGAGCGGACCTTAGGGAATCTACGCATAAGAGTCCCTAATAATAACTAAATTGCACCCACAGATCAACAATTGACAAGAGCTTAATCTAAACTGCATAACAGAATAGACAACGCTAACACGCACATGACACACACTCACCACAACAATAAAGCTCATACACACGGGCACGATAATAACAAATAAAGTTGGATGAATTACAACAACTGCGTGCACATACCCAAACCCACGGCCGGCAGAGTAGCAGGAGGCGCCTATAACACACCGCACACCGGAAAGCACACATACACACACACTCATAAAAAAACATAAGGTAGATTAAATTACAATAACCACGTGCACATAGACACGCACACATGACTCGGTCAGGACAAGCAAACACCACCAGTAATGAAATTGATACTCTTCAGCCCGGTCAAAGAGTCAAGTGAACTATCAGATCACACTAAGATAAGCCACATATACAAGCAGACTGATATCATCAGACCATAAAAGCCCCAACTAGAATATACACGTATGCACACACACACACACACACACACACACACACACACACACACACAGCAGCTAGAATATATATATACACACACACATGTACAGCAACAGTGGACAGCCCTGTACAGCCATTCATAGAGAGGCCACGAAGATGTCCAGATAGACAAAAGCTTCTCTGCCATTCTGAAGATGAGATTTTAATCTCGAAATATTAATGTTTAATAAATAGATAATACCCAAACACTTCTTTACCTTCCTTTCTTTGACTCAACGCATTGTGTGATATATATATATATATATATATATATATATATAAAAAGTGTTGGTTTGTGATCATGTTTAGTGCCAAGGTTGTTCTTTATCATTTTTTTTCTAGTAGTTTTACTGATAAAAGTATTTTAACAAGCATGTTTTCTTTTTTTTTTTTTTTTTATCATAAAGTGCTCAATATTGGAGTAAAGATAGAACCTTAATAGATTAAGTGACAAACTTCTCTGCATTAATCATATATATATTTTGTGTATCGAAGCAGCAAATAATTTTCTAAACATATACTGTTAAATATAAGAGACAATAAATGTCTATGTTTAATCATGAGCCGTTCTAAACATCGTATTTTGGCTTTATTTTTAGCTGAAAATAAAGACAAAAATTCTCCAACATTTGGATAATTTTTTATTAATTTGGTTCTAAGCTTCTGTCTGTTTAATTATTTTATTGTCTTTTTCCAATGTTCAAATAAGTACGATTTGAGTATTGTGCTCGAAGTTGAAGATAAACTGTTCAAAATTTCATGTTTTATTGTGTGTTCAACTAATTTTGACTATCGCAGTCACTATTAAGAACCAATGTGGCTTCTGTGCCAGAATGTGAACAAAAGAACACTAACTGCCACAAAGATACCATATCTGTTTTTGATAATGATTGCAATGGTCTTAAATAAAACAATAATAAAATATGAACTTTGGATAGTTTATCCACAACTTGGAGCCCAATAGACAACACATTATCTAAAAAATGGAAAAATATCTTAAAAAAAATGAAACATTGTCGGTTCCTTTTAATTTCACTTGTTTGGATGAATACTTATCTAAATGTACCTTGTTTGTGTGTGTGTGTGTGTGTGTGTGTGTGTATATATATATATATATAATAATCATAATTGTTCTGACAAACTTTCCTCCTTGATGCTTCAACTGCATGAATTTAAGTCTACTACTAGATTGGTAGCTAGGTCTCACCATTTTACTGTTGAACTAGATGCAACTATATGTTCAATTCTAATAGTTTCGTTTTTTGCACTATCTCATTTGTGGAAGTCTCTTCCAGTTTTTGCCTCCCTACCACCTACAATCTTCAAAGATTTAAATGTAACACCACTCATCATCATCTGTCTTCCTGATTCCTATTCTTTTATTGTCATTTCTCAGTAAAGTTTTCACATTCTCTTTCACTCCCAGTAACCCCTTGTTTCTTAGTGACATTATTGCCTTACTTTAGGTAAGATGATTAAAAAAATGAATAAATGAAACATTATTATAAATCATTAACACTGCAGAAAGTGCTCAGTATTAAAAAACAGAGCAACAATAATTGTTTAATATTCTAAATTTTGTCAGATTATGCATTTTTTATCTTAAATATAGAATATTTGAAATTTGTTTGACTAAATACAGGATGTGGCAGAAATATTTCCCATATACATGTTATGACAGTGACGATGGTGTCTTCATGTAACTCATGTCTTAACATTATGTGGGTGGTATTTCTGATGGACACTGTATAAATATGATATCTGCCAATGAATTCAATAGATTTATCTAACCTTAATTGCAGTGTATCTGCAAAACTTTAAACAGAATAGATAAGTCTTTTGAAGGTTTCTTTATCTATTCATCTCACCCTTTTTTTACACCCAATGGTGTGTAGGGCAGTAACTTTTTGTTACTGTTTCCATAACAATGTGTTTTTATGGGGTAGGGTTGTTAGCCCTGTAGACAACCCCCAAAACTGGAGGGCCGGTGGACAATTCTTGGTCCTTACGTTTACAACACCTGGTATTCCCAAATGGTCACCCATCTAAGTACTGACCAGGCTCGATGTTGCTTAACTTCGGTGATCAGACAAGAACCAGTGTATTCAACACAATATAGCTGGAGACTCTTTATCTATTAATATATATATATATATATATATATATATATAAAACCTAGTCTCTGTTGCTTTGTATTATGCAAATCATATTGCATGTTTTTAGCTTAACTTACATGAAACTAGCAGTATAGCCTGGCATTGCTTGGGTATAATGAAAGCTTTAAAACTAATCCATGGTCCTGGAGCACAGACTCTTTGGACGTTGGCACGAAAGACTAAAAAATAATAGTTGTTTCCAGTTAAAGCCAAACCATAGACTGAAAGAAAAAATGAATGGATGTAAGTCAAATTTTGATTTCCTGGTATCAATATCAAATTTTCTGCACTATTGTAAGAACTGCAACCTTGAAACTTCTGAATATCATTTCTTATGTCTTTGTCTATGAGTGTATCAAATTTAAAATCGAACCACTCCTTCTATAACCCAATTTTTTCGATTATCGATTTTCGATATTTATTGGAGGTACCTTGACACAAAACCTAGCTAAGAACATTCGCAGACGCTTATCGTACAACTGTGTAAATTTTCAAGAAAATCGGTTCAGCCATTTCAGAGTCTATAGGTAACGGACACATACACACACACAGACAAAGTTCCATTTATAAATAAGTTTAGGTTTAGATTAGATTAGATTAGATAAGATTACCAAAATTTATAAGCTGCTTTATGGAATAGTTAAAATATGGATGACTGAAAATGTTAAAATTTTATATTACCCATTACAGGAAAAAGTATAGTCACAACAATTAAAAACCTGTCATATGAATGGCAGTACTATTTTTGCTGCCAGTCAGTGTTTTATGTCAGCTGACATTATTAGAAGGAATTATTGAATTTGAATTTACAGATCTTTGTGTGTTCTTTTTTTATTCTCTTCTAGGCCTTGAACCCAGATGCTATAATACAGACGTTTGATTTGCCCTGTGAAGAAAAAGTTCTTGGGATTGTGAAAATTAATTTTCCATTTTATTGGCATGAAAAACAAGAAGCTTCACTTGGACTTTCGGAAGCTGAACTTTGTTCTGATCTCAGCCCTCACTCTATTCATATTTCCCGACACACAGTCTTTGATGGCTGCCTTGTTATTACAGATGCAGCAGTCTATGAATGCAGACCAAGGTAAAGCCTTTTAACCATTTCTCTTAACAATATCATTATAGCCATTTTATACTAGTACTAAAGAAATAAAAAAATTTATTCCTTAAAGTTAAAGTAACCTATTGAATTATTTGAGCTAATGGTGAGAAACGAAAAAAAAATGTATGAACCCTGTTCAGATAGGAAAGAGTCAAAATGTTGGTGGCTGTTTTCAGAAACTTGAATTTAAAGAAAAAATTGACATATTTATATTCAATATATCCTGTCTCTTTATGGTGGAGAGGTGGGATTAAACTTTATCCTAGTCACTTACAGTTTTTGTCCTAGTCACACACACACACACACATATATATATATATATATATATATATATGTGTGTGTGTGTGTATTGTTCTAGTCACTTATTTTTTTGTCTAAGCTACACTTGGAAAATGATCAAAATCTATTTTTAAATTGAGTGTATTTGACCAGCAGTTTTTAACAAAATTAATTTTTTTTTTTTTTTTTTTTTTTTTTTTTGACTATTTTCCAGTTAATATTTGAATTGTTCAATGTTTGTGTGATCTTTAACGTTTTATTAATGAGATTCTCCTTGTTGTGACTATAAGTATGTATTGTGTTTTAGGAATAAGCATCTTATTATAATTCTGTTTGTCCCTCCCTCCCTATGACCATTACAACCTGCCAATACCTCATATATAATGAACTGTTTCATTTTGATCATGTGGAAAAATAGAAAAGACATTGGTTTCAGCGAGAAAAGGAAAGAAAAAGAAATGCCCTGCCAATATCTCATAAATAATGGACTGTTTTATTTTGATTGCATGGAAAGAAAGAAATATCAGAAGCACTGTTTTTTCATGGGTACTACCAGTACATTATATTTTTCCAAGCTAAAGAAAAATGAAAAAAACATGCTGATGTGTGAAGATGTGCTATTTTAAAAAAAAAAAAAAGAAATTCACATACCATAAAAAACCCAATACATGAAAATATAGTCACAGCATTATCAATAAAAGTTTGACATTCCACCACGTCTATTGAACAGGTGTAGAGGCTCATCCCTTGTTCCCTGTTTAGAATGTGGTTTCCAGCTTTCTTTTTTCCAATCTTTTCGCTCTTGTCTTTTTAATTTTTTTCAATTGGAGTAGATAGACTAAACTATCGCCCGGTTTGACACTCCACCCACATCTATTGAACAGGTGTAGAGGCTCATCCCTTGTTTCCTTGTTTAGGATGTGGTTTCCGGCTTTCTCTTTTCCAATCTTTTCACTCTTACGTAGCCCCCTGCACATCAGTGGCATTACCGCCTTGCTCGGGGTGATATGACTGGAAAAAAAAAAAAAAAATCAAACAAATAGTGTCTTAACAGAGGATGGAAAGTGCAACACTGAAATCCAAAGTAGCATTGAAATAGCAAAAGCTAAGTAAAGTATTAAGAAACAGAAAAGTTTTGTTAGAAACAGAAAGAAAAAAAAATACTGAACTGTTATGTAATATCAGTCCTCTTATTTTTTTATTTATTTATTTTTTAATCATTTCACCCCAAGCAAGGCATTCCACTGCCACTATTGCGCATGGGGTTATATAGGGGAAGGTAAAGAGAAAGTGTGGTTAGATATAGGAAATGTCAGAAGGAGGGCGATAGATGAGTAAGGATACCGAGGCTGGGTAGATGGGAAGAGTGTTTGAAAGAATGGGAGCGAGTTAGTGTGTTAGGAGGTGTCTATTGACCTTACATTTAACCTCCTGGAGATTGTAGCTGTCAGGGAAGCAATCATGTGGAAGGGAATTCTACAGCTGGGAAGTGCGAGAAAAGAAGCTATTGGAATAGAAATTGCGATTACATTTTATCGGTTTCACTGTAAAAGGCTGGGACCTAGTTGCTAATCTAGTATCTTGTGCAAATTCGTACCTAGGGGGTACCAGTGATCTAAGTTCATTGGAGCAGAAGCCATGAAAGTATTTATAGAAGAGACACAGGGAAGCCACGTCGTGCTGGTGAGAGAGGACTGCAGCCGGTCTGCCAAGTCGGTATCAATCACATTACAGACTCTCCGTTGTATGACAGTGAATACTGGTCAGTCTCCTTACAGATGAAGAGACTTGAGGCAACATAAATTTTGTTCTACAGAAGGATGCTGAGAAAACCATGTACTGAATATATGAGCAATGACAGTTTTAGAAAAAATTCAAACAAAAAGGATGCTTATACTTAACACTAGGAAGAGACAGTCGAAACTTCTAGGGCACATAATGAGGAAAGAGGGTTTGGAAAATTTTATGCTCACAAGACAGAATGAAGGCAGAAGATTCTTGCATTTCTCACTTGTAGAATTCTCTTTCTTTATTCTCTGCCACCTACAGTCTTCAAACATTTAAATGTAGTGTGCATTACCATCTTCTGTCTTTTTGAATTGTGCTCATTTTTGTCCTTTATCGTCACTAGAATTTTCTCATTCTCTTCCACTCCCAGTAACCTCTTGTGCTAATTTTTTTATTTTTAAAATGGATCTTGAGAATACAATGAACGGAACGTGGGAGCAATGAGAATGTTTTAAGGAAAATGGGAACAAAAAGATACTTATGATTTAAATACAAAAAACCAGTTGAAATTTCAGGGAAATATAAGGAAAGTGGGTTTGGAGAAATTGACCTTCACAAGACATTGATGGCAAAAGGAGCAGAAGGAAGCATTGAATAATCTATTTAATAAGGTTGTGTGGATATTGGCTCAGAACGAGAAAATTGGGGAGACGAATTCGAATTCCAGTTGAATTCATTGCATTCACTTACGCGCAAATACCCTTGGGAAAGGTATTAATCCATCTCTTCCCTCCAGTTATGTGTCAAGTAATAGGACAGATTGGGTTCTATAGCCTTGGCTGGTAACCAGTCTACCACAGAAAGCAATGGCAACCTACTGCGGGATAATCTTCTGCCTCTCTTTTGAGACATGATCGCCCAAAGTGTGAATCATGTATGGACTTAACTGACTGACTGAAATGATTATCAAAAGGAAGTGGAAGGGATAGTAAGGAGATAAACACTGCTTAGAATTATAATGAATAGGAAGTAGTGGAGAGCCGTTATTGCTTGTGCATTGTGGTGCAGTGGCTATCGGCTCGGAACAAGAAATTGGGGAGCCGAGTTCAAATTCCAGTTGAATTCATTGCATTCACTTACGTGCAATTACCCTTGGGAAAGGTATTAATTCGTCTCTTCCTTCCAGTTAAGGGTTAAATAACAGGACAGATTGGGTTCTATAGCCTTGGCTGGCAACCAATCTACTGCAGAAAGCAATGGCAACCTACTGCGGGATAATCTACTGCCCAGTCAGTTTGTTCTCTTTCGAGACATGATCGCCCAAGTGTGTTTCACGTATGGCACATAACTCACTGACTTGATGGGAGATCACACATAAAAGATAATCTCAGTTTATCAAAATCAAAATTTTAGATTTGATTTGTTCAGTTTTAATGCTAGCACCATGTTAGGGCGCCGCTCCTATTTGACTACAAATGGACTGTTCCCATTGCTATATATAGCAATGGTGGATTCTCTACAAGAGAGTCGTAGAGAGTCACTTGAGAGTTTCTAATGAGTTACTGAAGAGTCAGTGAAGAGTTAGTCACACTTCCGGTGGTGTACCGGAAGTAATCACGTATACACACGTCTTACGACGGATTGGACTCTTGTATCTTTCTATTGTAAATATTACTAATCACTTCTGTACATACTAACCGTCTTTCCACGGAATACAACTTATATTCTGATTCTGTTGTTGAGTTATTCATTTATACTTGACGACATAACACACCATTAACAGGATTCTAATCTCACCATCAACATTCAAGCTGTTTATTACAGCAATGGCAAACAAATGTATATTTGAATTGATAAAGAGGAATAATATCAGTGTCCCTTCACCCTCAGTTTCTTTTTTTTTTTTTTTAAATAAATATATTTTAAAAAAAAAAAAATGATCACTATAAAGGAGTCTATCAGTACAATTTTTTAAACTGTGAGTCCTGTATTCATTTACAATCTAGATACCTGTGTGTGTGCACACACACACACAAATAATAATTGCTAGGCTCTTGTATAGCCAATCCCTGTTGCAGGTGCCTGTTCAGACACAGGTGTGTTTATACTGCGACTATGCTGAGCAGACCTTAGTTACAGTTTCTGGGAGAGAGTGCATTATCTGGTCTAATCGACAATTTGAACAAGACCAGTACACTCAAACCCTCAGTCACAATGATTCCCTGTGTCTCTTCTATAAATACTTACACGACTTCTGCTCCGATGAACTTAGCTCTCTAGTGCCCCCTATATATGAATTTTACTCGAGCCACAAGATTAACAACTAGTTCCTACCCTTTTACTGTAAAACCAATAAAATGTAAACACAAATTCTACTCCATCAGTTTCTTTTCTCACACTTCCCGCCTGTGGAATTCCCTTCCATTTACTTGCTTCCCCAACAGCTACAATCTCCAAGAATTTAGATGTAAAGTCACTAGTCATCTCCTATCTCACTAACCTGCTTCGTCTCTCTCATGCTCCTTACTCCGTCCATTCCACTCTCATCAGTATTCTCATCCTTCTCTTACTCACTTCCTAACATCCCCTATAACCTGTCACTCTTTCTCGTAACTTTCTTTCTATGTAACTCCCTGCAAAACAGTGGCAGTAAAATGCCTTGCTTAGGGCGATATGATTATAAAAAAAAAAAAAAAATAATCAATGACTTGTGACTTTGTGCTAACAAATGAAACTTTCAACTTTCGTAATTGCATTGTTAAATCATGTGAAATTTGAATTAATATTCTTAAAGAAATTTCTGGATGCCTATCCAATTTTTGGTAAATTATTTTATTTTATTTTATTTTATTTTATTTTTTTTTTGTTGTTGCTTCAATGTCTGTTACTCTCCATTTTCTTTCCAGAATTTCACCTGAGCGCTACTTTTTGGAACTTGCTCTTCATCCATTGGATTCCTCAAATGTCGATAATTTGGCTGTTAGCCTTGGGCTGGACTTTAATAATCTATTTGCATTGGCTGCTGACCACTTGTTAACAAGAGGGCATTTCAGTCATGTAGTCCGCCTCTTTAAAATGGCCAAGGTCAGTTACTGATTATATACATTATTTCAATGTTTCTAATGTTTTGGGACAGTGATTTTTTTTTTTTCTGATTACTATCACAAAGTTATTCTTTATTTATTCTTATAATCTTTACTCTTTACAATACAATGTCTGTAAATCTGTATTCAGAAAAGATAGAGCAGTATTTTTATTATAATTTTCTGTATTTACATTAATTTCTTTTAGACCAGCAATCCCCAAACGGGGGGAAATTTCCCCTGGGGGGAAATTTGAAGCTACCAGGGGGGAAATAATTACACTACCTACTAGTCATGGTTTTCTACTTTACTCACAATCAATCCCAAAGCACGAAACTGACTGGAGGTGGAATGTGACATGTTGCGTGCTTTGACAAAACTAACCCTGATATTGATACACTGGTGCACAAGAAGCAACCTTATCCTTCTCACTAATTTAATTCTGAAGTAGAAGAGCACACAAAAGTCCTTTTATTTGTTACTAACCGCTCTCTATAGCTATGCTTAGTTGTTACTAACTGCTCTCTATTCACTTTACTCAGTAACTATAAGTTTATCAGTATATTTGTAAATTTGAAAAATAGTAAATAGTCTCAGTGTGTTTTACCTGCTCTTTCTCTCATGAAGGGGGAAATTTGGATGGCTGAACTGGGTGTAAGGGGAAATGTCAGAAAAAAGTTTGGGAACCACTGTTTTGGACTAATAGTTCTCATTTTTGTTGTTATTATTACAGCAAAGATAAAAAAATTATTCTGAATATAAATAATCCTAGCTTCTCATCCTAGAAATTCAGTAAAAATTCTATGCCGCAAGTATACATTCATTCATCCATTTTTGTTAAGGCCAGACTGGAATTAATCCTGCTGAAAGCATGGTTAGTCTTGCTTGATGTCATTCTGACTGCTGACCTCACCTACCAACCCACTGCTCATCTCTACTTCCTGATGTGCAACTTTCTAACTCTGCTTCTATAAACCTATAATCGAAACTTTTTAAAATCTATCATGATAATGTGCCTAGTGATACATGATCCCCATGGCTTTTATTTGCTATATTTTTTTCTATTTTATTTTGATGAGTAAGTGGCTACTTTGAAGCTTTGATTTCTTGAGTTTGTTTAACTCGGATAAAATCATTTCGGTCCCACTTTGTGTGTTGCATTTTATCACGCTAAATTTCTTTTTGTTTTTTATGAAAAAATGTCCAAAGTTTCGGGAATGTTGCTATGGTAATAGAGTAATGCTATTTGGCACAGATTGACCTTGAATTCGGTCACCCATACACACTAAGAACGTTATTACACACTTCTGTTTATAGTAGTTGCTGGAAGAAAAGTGTGTAGTGTGTGGTTGTCTCACCACAACCCAGAGATTCCATCAGTTATCATGCACTTGATTTTAGTCAAGAACAACATTCCCTAGGTTCAACCATTATATTTCCGAGATCTCACCCCTTGTGACTTTTTCCTCTTTCCAAAAATCAAATCCCACTTAAAAGGAACAAGATTTCAAGACATCAAGGAAATCCAAGAAAACGCCATGACTGCTTGTTATTCCACAAAAGGAGTTCCATGAGTGCTCTTATCAATGGAAATGATGCTGGATAATGTATGTCTTTAGAAAAGGGATCTACTTTGAAGGCGATTAAATACTGAATTGATATGTGTTGCAGTTTTCTTTTTATAGCATACTTTTATACCTTGTATATAAAACAAAACAACGCTTGTCCAAACAGAACTTAAATCAATCTAAAAATCCTTAAATAGAAAAAATAGGATGTTATGTAGATTAATTTATTTCTCTTGCAGTATCCTTATGTGAAACGTGTGGCTACTTTTGCATCCTATGGTCGTATATCTGAGGTGATGACTTACGTCCAGTATATCATGAAAAGAAATAACCAAGACCTTAACACATCTGAAGCCAAACAACTTGCAGATATTGCTTTCCATGGTTTTGTCTATCAAATTCAGAAAGATGGTATGCAAGATAACGACCTTGTTTCTTCATTCAGGTATGCACAAAATTCCACACACACACACACACACACACATGTTCACATCCAATTTGTTTATTAAGCTTCATTTGAATCTAGGCTAAGTTTGAAGGTGTTAATTAATCTCATACTTTCCTGTTTTCTATAACTTTATTATATTTCTATATATTAAAAAAACTATGAAAATGAAGAGAAAAACAAATATTGTTGACCATTTGTAAACACTTAATTGTTTTATTATTTATTGTGCTGAGTGTATTTGATATTTTGCTGTTTCAAATAAGATTGATTCATTTTCTATGGCTTATTTGCAGGTTATTTAAAGTTAGAAAATATTTTTTTAAATTGTAAAAAATTTATTTTTTTGGAGATAGACTTGTATCACTAAATCATTACTTTCTAATTAACACGGAGAGAGAAAAGGAGGTGAAGTCATACTTTTCCCAACATTTTTTGTGCATATATATATATATATATATATATGTATATATAATGTATGCATATATAATGTGTGTGTGTGTATATATATATATATATATATATATATATAGTGTATCGAGACAGCAAATAATTTTCTAAACATATACTGTTGAATATAAGAGACAATGAATGTCTATTATGTTTAATCATGAGCCGTTCTAAATGTCATATTTTGGCTTTAATTTCAGTTGAAAATAGACAAAATTTCTCCAACATTTGGATAATTTTTTACTGAGTTGGTTCTAAGCTTTTGGCTCACATGAGCCATCTTCAGAGAGGTTATTTAGACAGTAACACAATAATAAAATCGTCGGTGATGGTGGATGTTATTGTGTTACGTGAAATCTCGTTTCGTCATTCACATGCAAATTATGGTCAGTCCTCAACTATAAAGCAAGCCATTTTTTGAGAACCGGGAGCGCATTTTTTTCTTGCGGGCCATGCTCGGGTTGTTCGAGAGAAGAAGAGGAAATGAGACGACTCTTGTCTTTTGTTTTGGTCATTTTTTTACCATGTTAGTCTCATTCATACCAGTGGAAAATGTTAAAATCGAGAAGATGCAATGAATTACTCTTACTACCATGATAATGGAAGGCCAAAACATTTCTCTAAGATAATGAAAAAGGAGCAGTTTTGAAAAAAAAAAAATTAAAAGCAGTTTTTGAAAAAAAAAAATTAAAAATTAAAAATTAAAATTAAAATTAAAATTAAAAAATTAAAATTAAAAAATTAAAAAAAAATTAAAAAAAAAATTAAAATTAAAAAATTAAAATTAAAAATTAAAATTTAAAAATTAAAAGCAGTTTTTGAAAAAAAAAAAATATATAGTAAAATTCCAACATCAGTTGATAAAACCATTTTTTTTTTTTTTTCTTGCATTTTATAGATTGCATTATAAAATCTGTTATAATGTACCTAAGCCTTTCCACATGATCAGTCAGTTAAATGCATACTTGGGCAATCATGTCTCTTTTAATTCATGACTGACTAGGCAGAAGATTTTCGTGCGGTAGTTTACCATTTCTTTCTGCAGTAGACTGGTTGCTGACCAAGCTTATAGAAGCCAATCTGTCCAGCTATTTTTCCTATAGCCTGAAGGAGAAGAGATGGATTAATATTTTTCTCAAGGATATTTGTGCCTAATTGAATGCAATGAATTCAACTGGAATTTGAGCTCAGCTCTCCAATTTCTCATTTCGAGCTGATATCCATTGCACCACAACCCATAATCATGATATATGGCTAAGTTCATACTTACGTTTTTCTGTCATCAGGAAGCACACCTTAGAAATTCTCCTAAGCCTGTGTTTTTTGTCATAAGTGGGTAACATTTATTAAATTTGTAGATATTTTTACCACATTCAAATTTTTTGAAAAAAAAATTGTTAGGTTAATATGAACCACTTTGGGAAAGATTACCTTTATAGAATTTTCAATAATACCTTATAAAATTTTCAGTAATATGCTATATATAATACTGAGGGGTGTTAATAATAATGCCGAATAAGTTACTAGTTAGTGAGGGTTAATTATATGATGTTGGATTATAACAGATCATTGCTGATAAGACATGTTAATGTCTCTTGTTAACAGTGGAATATTGCATACATTTTTTTGTATTCTTGTATCTGAAAAAAGGTAGACTTGATTTTTTTTTTTTTTTTTTTTTTTTTTTTGAATAATCCAATGTGTATGGAAAGTTTCTAGACTGATACTAAAGCTGAAACTGCACATTGTTTTTACATAGGTGCATCAACAAGTTTGTAATGTAATTCTTAATTTGCTTATTTGATACAGTTTAAAATGCTGTAATGTTTGTCTACCTACATAAGGTGTTTCTTAAACTTTTAAAAAAAATTTAAATGAAGTTTTACCCACTTTAGAAAATCGAGTTAAAGGAGTAATAAAACCTGTTTGTATGTGTCTTTTGTTACTGTCCCTTGCATCATTCTTTTCATCTGTTTTTCTTTTTCTTTACTTTTCCTCTTACATACCAACTTACTCTTTCTTATCGCAGTTCTGTTGTGTGTTAATGAACAAACGGCCAGTTGAGATGTGTGTCCGTGTGTGTGTGTGTATATATATAGTGTCATCTGCAGACATATCTGTTTCGCTGTATCACACCTCATCAGTACGGTTAGACTCCGATTGCTTTTAACCCAGGATTGAAACCCGACTGAATTGGCGTCAGTCGGCGATTCTACCTCTGGGTTACGGGCATTCGGTAGAAGAAGGCAGACTTTTAAGCGCATATATTATCATTATACGCGCCCAATAGCCAGAGTGCTCTAATTCATTATTGAATGAGCGATGTGTACATGCCAGTGTAGATACTGTTTTTCAGTCTCCCATTCTTCCAGAGTGCTCAATCAGGGTGTGAGAGCATAAATATATTCAATACACAGGCGGATGGTAGATTTATATATGTGCAGGATTGATTCAGACGGGAAAAACTTCCTGACCCTGCACAGTGAACCGACCTTCTCAGCGGCAGATTTAGCTATGGATTTGATATAGTCATTCCACTTGAGATCGACTGAGAGTGTTAGGCCAAGGAAGCATAGTGTTTTGCTCTCAGGGAGGCTAGCCTGATCCATGCTGTTGTGGGGTATGAGCGATTGTCTAGCAGCTTTGTTCTGGAAGCATTCAAATTTACTAGCCATTTCTTACCCCAATCCATCACAGATTGGAGGTCCTTCTCAAGCTCGGCAGCGAGGTTAGCTTTGTCAACCTCAGTAGATTTTTGATTGAGGTGAGAGTAAACAGGGGTGTCGTCAGCATATATGCATACTTGGGATCTTGTTACATTGGAGAGATTGTTAATGTAGATAAGGAAAAGCATAGGACCTAGAATAGAGCCTTGAGGGACATACGCATTTGTATGGTAGTATTGGGAGGCATGTCCAATCAAAACTAAAGTGTGTGTGTGTGTGTGTACTTCCTTGTATCGCTGAGGTTGCAGTATGACAGCAGATGATGGGTGCTGAAATATCTACAGCACAATGTCTGTGCTAATGGATATTAGGTACAAATAAGACAAACACAGATAAGACAGAACAATAATTAGAAAGAGAGGAGAGGTTAAGTTGTTAAAGTCGCAGAGAGCAGAGTTCGTTAATAATTGTCAATGACACTCTGAGATCTCGGACTGCTATTAATCTTTATTTATATAGCTATTTCGGTCCACAGATCATTTCATTTTTGAGAGCGCTAGAAGGGTGTCAGCTACTCTACGGCACTCTTATATCAGTGGTGAGACTTAGCATGAACATCTAAACTTATTTATAAATGGAACTCTGTGTGTGTCTGTTACCTATAGACTCTGAAACAGCTGAACTGATTTTCTTGAAAATTTACACAGTTGTACTATAAGCGTCTGCGAGTGTTCTTAGCTAGGTTTTGTGTTGAGGTACCCCCCGATAAATATCGATAATCGAAAAATCGGGTTATAGAAGGAGTGGTCCGATTTTAATCAAATTTCATACACTCATAGACAAAGACATAAGAAATGATATTCAGAAGTTTCAAGGTTGCAGTTCTTACAATAGTGCAGAAAATTCGAAACGAGAAATCGGGGAGCCGAGTTCGAATTCCAGTTGAATTCCTTGCATTCATTTATGCGCAAATACCCTTGGGAAAGGTATTGTCTCTTCCCTCCAGTTATAGGTCAAATTACAGGACAGATTGGGTTCTATAGCCTTGGCTGGCAACCAGTGTACCACAGAAAGCAATCGCAACCTACTACGGGATAATCTTCTGCCCAGTCAGTCATGTCTCTTTCGAAATATGATCGCCCAAGCGTGCATTACTTATGGCACTTAACTGACTGACTTAATACTGAGTTGTTAAATTTTACTCTGCATATTTATAAATACTTGTGTGACGTTTGCTTATGTCAGGGAAGTAACTCCAGATTTTATTTGTACGGTTTATTGCAGTAACCTCCCTTAGAATTGGCGAATTCATTTTTTTTAATTCTTTTTGTGCTTTCGCCATCTTGAACAAATAAAAGGAATACTGAGGGAACTAGACAATTTACTCGCATATAAACACATGGGTCCTATACTTTTTCAACTTCATATCAGTAAAAAGCACTAGTCTGAGAAGGCACAATGAATCTCTCTCTCTCAGGTTAGCATCAATCATACTAATAAATGGTAAAGTGTTCCCTCATATGATTAAAAAGAGACTTGTCTAATTTTTATATTTAGAAAAACATAATTTTTATGCTTCTTCAATACTGGAAATTATTGCTAATTTTTTTTCTTTTGTTTTAGGGAATTTTTGCAGTCAAACTTTCTTTACAACGAACTTGAAGCTCTAAAAATTTTGGCTGAGTGGAGATGGACAAATCTATTGCTAGAAGTTGCTAAGGTCAGTTCTTTTATTTTTAAAATTTTTGTTTTATTTATTTTTTTTTTTTGATAACATTTCTAATACATTATATAAATTTTATACAATACAAAATATTGATCTTTAGTATGAGGGATGCTGAGAAGCCAACTACTCTCCTATCACCCCCAAACAAAAATAAAAATTATTTGCTCATTTGGTTACATTTTGGAAAGTGAATCAGACAAAGTACATTACTTGATTATCTATACGTTGATTTTCTGGGCTTCAATTATTTGGACGTAAAATAAAGAGAAAAACAAAAGTAACAATTGAAATCATATGAACATTTTTCAGTTATCTGAACTAAAGTTATTTTAATATTTTATCACAGATAAGTGTTTCCAAGCAGTGATGTTTTATTTTTTATTTTTTTTTTTGATAAATGTTTACCATATATACTCATGTAGAGTGTGACTGCTGAATTGTTTTGCATGAATTTTAACTGCTCTAGAAAAAAAAATTCTGTATTTAGTGAAACCAATCACCAAAGAAGCATTTTTTTTTTTTTTTTTTTTTTTAAGAAATTAAAAAAAAAAAAAATTACCTGTGTATAGTGCAAGTGGCTTTCTGTAAAAACTGATAATAAAAACTTGCACTGTACTTGAGTATATATCATAAGTTGGTTGCCCAAGAAGTTACCCTTACATATGCATCTACTTTAATTCAGTTTTTAGAGTTTGCAGCAAAAAAAAAAATCACAAAGTCAACTGGAAACAGATACAATTTGACATCTCATTTTCATAAAAATTAAACTGGACAAAACCATGAACAAAGTATTTGAAAATGTTATTTGATAATATAAGTAAATATTTTTTTAAAGTACTCAGTTATCCAAAATTGTAAATTATTTGATCTCATATATTTTAACCCATCCAAGATGTCTGGATAATCAAGGAAGTACTGTCATAGTTGGCTTTGAATCCTGAAATGTTTCAATGTTTTTATTTCTGCCAAAGAAATTATATTTCTGCATTTGTCCATTTGTGTCTTGCATTGGGATTAATTTTATAATATTTATGACCTAAACGTGACCTTAAAGTGGGATGATTAAAATATATATATATATATATATCTTTCATGCCTTCAGTTTAGTAGTTTTTATGATAATGATCTGCGATAGACATTCTCTGCTTTAGTTTTTAGTAGCTATCTTAATGAATATCACTATCCTGTCGTTTCAGAAAATTAGTTGCTAGTTTGCTGTTTGGTACTTTACACATAAAAGTCTTTAAATTTTAATTAAACAGTATGTGCATTTATTTATATGTATGATGGCAACCAGTCTATGAGAAGGACAACTCTAAATTGAAAACCTGAGGAGAATGCTTTGGGGATTTTGTGGCACACTACGTGCATCAGTTATCTGTATTTGGGTCTTCCAAAAGGTGTGGTTGGTTTTAAATAAGCCTTCACCACTATAATCAAATTATGTGTGAATAGGCTGACTGTTTGGTTCTATGAACTGAATTGCTGTACCCTCATATGTTGAAAAACAATGGGAGAGTCCAGTGTGTGTATATATATATATATATATATAATATACATATATATTTATTATAACTTTAGAACATGTACAAACTACTACAAAATTGTACATTTTGTTTCGGCATTCAAACAACAATATTAACTACCTGATGAGACATTGTTCTTTCAATGTTGAAACAAAATATACAATTTTGTAGTAGTTTGTACATGTTCTAAAGTATAATTTATAATTATTCATTTCTCTATTTTTACATTGAGCGCTGTTTTAAATTAATGTTTTGAACGTTGCAAATATTTTCTTTGTTCCTTATTCATTTGGTGATATATATATATATATATATATATATATATATATAGAACACAGACTATCTAAAAATTTCTCCAATGAAACAATCTTTGATGAAAAGAAAAAAAAATATGAAAATGTCTTAAAGGAATCTGTTAAGAACAAATTAGAATACAAACCTCAGTCAAACAAACAAAAAATAATAAAAATCAAAACATTATTTGGTTCAACCCACCATTTAACTTAGAAGCAAAATCCACAATAGGGCAAATATTTTTTAAATTAATAAACACTTCCCAAAAAACTCAGAATTAAACAAAATTTTTAATAGGAATTTAGTCAAATTAAGTTATAACTATACTAGTAATTTAGAAAATTACATAAAAAAAAACAACAAAATGCCAGAAACCTAAATACCATACAAAATGACATCACTAACAAGGAATATAACTGTTGAATGAAAACAAATGTCTACTTAACAGACTTTGTAAAACAGAAGGGGTTATTTACAAAGCAGAGGCACATGACATAGATGGACAAAGAAAAACATATTTAAAACCAGATGGAATAATCATGAATCTACATTGAAACTAGCTAACCATGTGTGGAAATTAAAACTGAGAAATGGAAAAGACCCTGGTATAACTTGGAGTATAGTGAAAATAGCCAAACCATACAATGGTGGCAATGTATACAGATTGTGCCAAGAGGAAAAGCTAGCCATTATGTTGTCTCCAAAAAAAAAAAAATTACTAAATTAAAGATCAGAAATAAAGTCCAGATGTAATCACACCTATCAATATATATTAAGATCATACAAACACGGATGAAATTGTTTTAAGATCCTTAAGTAACTCCTTTCTAATTTTGAAAATGTTCGGTTGTTTCAAAATTCCAGTTGAGTATTCGTAAAAAATCCCTATTTGTATGTTTGGAAAATCAGTTATAAATCATCTGAAGATACCGAAAAGTTGAAACCTTATGTTGCAGAAATAACTCCTTTCCAAATGAAAAATATTGAAAAGTTCTACAATATAAATGTATTGAACACTTTTTTGATACAACTGTGTACTAGTCTAATTTAATTATGTCTAAAAACTATTAAATATATATTTGTGTGTGTCTACATGAGAGGCTATTCCAAATTTCAGGGAATTTAACCATTAAAAATTACTTACACTCACATATAGTTTCTACCATCAAACTATTTCAACGCATGAAGGATTAAACTTACTGGAGGAAAAAGTATATTCTTGGAAAATTAACGATTACTTTGATGTGTATGCTTCATAGTTCAATGAAAATTACTTTCACTATTACTGTGATGTCATTTTTTCCCATGTCTACAGTTGAATGACATTTGTTGTGTTTACTTTCGGTGAATCAAGTGGGATTTGTAGGGGCCACAATGATGCTTGGTAAATTGGCCTTGTGCCAAATATGTCCGAAGTCTCCACAATTTAAATATCAGAAGGTTGGATGTTGAGATGTGAAAGGACAAAATATTTTGTGTGTACATTAAAGATTTATTTACAGAATGACAAAAGTGTAAGAAGGAAAATATAAGTGAAATTTTTTAAATGAACACTATAATATATTTGTGAAAAGAAACATGTTTATTGAGAAAATGCATGCAGTTTTGTAGTTAAAATTGTTCGTAGAGAAATGTAGGTATTTGTTGTAGAGGAATATCCTGTCCTACCCTGGAATGGGTATGGTCTGGTCTATAAAAGCCTGTGACTGGAGTGAACTATAGAGCCATTGGTATTAGATGAGAGCATACGTCACTAGACAGAAGCCTTCTTCACTCGACGGATAATTGCCTAATTGATTGTTGTACCTGTTAACTATTCATTGGTGTCCTTGTATTGTCTATTGGTTTATTGTACTGCGGTATAATAAATCTCTATTCCTATATCTTCAGTGTTAAGTATTATTCTTGCACTATTCTTTTCCTGTTTATCCTCTCACAGGATATAACAGTTTCCTATTTGGGATTGGGTTTCTGGCTCTTAAGATTTTTTAATTCTCTTTTACTCTCAGTCACTGCTTGTATCATAGTGACACCTTACTTCTTGGGGTGAATTGATTAAAAAAAATTACATTCCCTGTTTGCAGGCATTTTGTTAGGCATTAAGAATATGTCTTGTGTGTGTGTGTGTGTGTGTGTGTGTAAACAAGTTTATCCTTTGTTTCTGTTGTAGAGGAATCTCCTGTCCTACCCCGGAATGGGTATGGTCCAGTCTATAAAAGACTGTGACTGGAGTGAATTATAGAGTCATCATCATTATATTGACGACTCTATGACACTGTCAAGCCCTCTGCTTTCGGGTAGAGGGCGCTCACTGCTTCCGAGCAGAGAGTAATAACCCAGTCGAAGGGTAGAACCACGACTGGGGAAAAATAGACAGACATTTTTTGGCCCGGCTATATGGCCGGGAATTCCCACTATAAAATGGCCATGTGTCACATCCGGCCTGCGTGGGAAGGCTAGTAAATACAGTCATCGTCATTAGACGAGAGCCATCATCATTAGATGGAAGCATTCTTCACTCGATGGACGCATACATCCTAGACAGAGACATTGCCTAATTGATTGTTGTACCTGTTAACTATTCATTGGTGTCCTTGTATTGTCTATTGGTTTATTGTACTGCGGTATAATAAATCTCTATTCCTATATCTTCAGTGTTAAGTATTATTCTTGCACTATTCTTTTCCTGTTTATTCCCTCACAGGATTATAACAGTATTAAATATGTCCGTAGAAGTTTAGAGTTCATAGTTGTATAGTAGCAGAATGTAGTCTTTGTTCCTTCTTTTTAGTAGTTGGTTGATGAATGATATAGGATTTGTATCTTATACTCATTGTATCTTATACTCATTGTATCTTATACTCATTGTATCTTATACTCATTGTATCTTATACTCATTGTATCTTATACTCATTGTATCTTATACTCATTGTATCTTATACTCATTGTATCTTATACTCATTGTATCTTATACTCATTGTATCTTATACTCATTGTATCTTATACTCATTGTATCTTATACTCATTGTATCTTATACTCATTGTATCTTATTACTCATTGTATCTTATACTCATTGTGCATAGAAGATGAGTATAATGGTTCAAGGGGCCAGAAATTTTAGGGCCAAACTTTGGCCTTCATGTCCACTAAAACATGGAGTGTTAAAAGGAATCTTTTTTTTTATGACTCTGCAATTATTTTAAACATCTTCATTCCTCAGCAGTCTTTGTTTTAAAATGTGATGTTTAGAATTGTAATAAAATCTAAACATATAATGAAAGGGAAATTATACATTTTTTTTGTTCTTGAGAAATTACAGCAAAAATATTAATTACTATTGATTAGATTGTTTATTTACAAGAATAATTTTACATTTACAATATGGTCCTGGGTATGACCGTAAACTGCATCTGGCAGTAAGGCCTCTGATTGGGAGGTTGTGAGGAGCGTGGAACCACCTCTTAATTGCTGTTGTTCCCAGGTCTGCCCTGACTCAGTTAGTGTCCCAGCTATGGGTAAATAGTTAACCCCCAAACCAGGGTCAAAATGCTATGAAAGTATTTACCTACAAAACTTTTTTGAATGAAAAATATTAACAACTGTGATTTTAAAATAAAAAATACGTTTCTGGCCTTAAATGACCCTTTAGATGTTGATAGGCTGTTAAACAGGAACAAACAGACATTTACAATATTCTAAAAACTAATACAATTGTATTAAAACTAATGCAATATTTATCATTTATCAATATATCAAAAAATGAATATGAAAATTTTCTGTTTACAAACTAATAAGCATTTACTAAATTATTAAAATAGGTAAACTATAAAAAATTCCTTATTAACATTTTATAAAGTTTGAATTGATTCACAATGTGCTAATGTTTTTAAACAATAGGATAGTGTAAATAATCTAATAAATAATGTTTATTATTTTTGTTGTTAATACTTAAGAACAAAGAAGATCTATAAATTCACTTTAATATGTTTAGGTTTATTAAATTCTAGTCATTGTTTAAGAGAAATAATTGCTGAGGAGTGTAGGTAGTTAAAATAATAGTGGTGTCAATAGAAAAACAGTTTTTTTTAAAACCTGTTTTTTGCAGGCATGTAGGTCCAAGTTTGCCAGTTTTTCTTACAAAACCAATTTGATATAATTTGATTTAGAGAAATAAATGTCCATCCCATGTCAAGAACAGTTCATTACAATCTTCTCTTTAACAACTGTTGACCTAAATAAAGGATGCATATATAACTATATTTTTTTTTTCTTTTAAAGAAGAAAATGTAATTTTTTAAAAAAATTAATGTTGCCCAAAAGTATATTTTTCTGGGGATGTTTTTAACCTCAGACTAAAGATGAAACTTATTTTTTTATTTTTTTTTTTTGCTCATATGACAAAATATTGAAACTCTGACTGGCTAATGGACAGATTTAATAGAATTGTCCATCAATGCTACCTTTTTTAATATTTACTTGGCTTAGCAAAGTCTGCCACAAAACTGTACTAATGTGACACCCTATGAATATCAAACTCACTTGCAATAATCTGTGAGATCACCCTGCTAATCATTGGTCTACAGGAAATAACCCATTCTAGCTTTTACAGGAAAAAGAATAAAATATAATGCACCTGTACTTCGAAAATATCCACGTTCTGTAGTGCAGGAGGATGTCGTCAGTGATGTACTTTACTCAGGTCACTGGGCAGTTTCGGGTCTTGCAACATCATACTAGCCTTGCTGAGTTTACCCCGTCAGAGCTGTTCAGACTCCGACACACCCTTCTTCTGTTCTATGCTATACGACACTGATTAATTTTTCTAAGCCGACTTGTGTTTAACACTGGCAGGAAACACATAAGAAGAGTCCATAGTGTTTGGGTAAGTTGGGTTTTGCAAGCAGTTGGAAAAAAAATTTTCATTTAATATAATTAAATACAAACTTCAGTCTAAAATTACAAGACAAATAATTCCCCCCCCCCCCCGAGAAAAAAGAGATTACCCGAAAACTTAGAACCACGAATATTAACATAAAATACATCGATATGTACATGTATATACATGATACAAAATTGTTGTTTTTAAAGTTAAAATTCCTAAATCACCCATGAGAAGATAAAAGAAATAAAATTATTAACTAAATAATAATAATAATAATAATAATTATATTAATAATATTATCCCCTCCAAGAAAGACTGAAAGTAAATGTGTAAAATATTTAAGCTTTTTTGCAATGTTTTTTTTGTCTTGATGAAATATTAATTCACATTTTCCGTCAACATTGATATTTTTATAATTTTAGGCACGCGGTCTTGTGGTAGAAGGTCTGGAACTTATGATACAACATGGGATTTACAATGTTGATGTCAGCTTCTGGAAGGATCTTGTGCAAAAAGGATTTGGCGCATATCTTGCACATATTGGACAAGGTAACCATTTTAAACTCTTCCTTTATGATTTCTTAGATTATTTCCAATGATTAAGCCTATTGGGATTATTTCAGTCATTTTGGTAAAGTTTCTTTTCATGAATATATGATAATGAAGCCTGTTCGTTGTTATGTGGAATGGAACCATTGATTTTTGGCCTGGCAGTATAGCGTTGCTTTTATTTATGGTAGAACAATTGTGAGAAAAGACATAATAATAATCAAACCATATCTAGCATGTTCAAAATTTTGTTTAAATTTTTTTTATGTCGGTTAGTTATGTAATAATTACAAGTTTTTATTTATTTTTTTAAACTGAAAAACATTTATTTGGAAATTCATGCATGAATTAAATAATTGTTGTATATTTTTTAAAAAAATATTGGTAAATATTTTTTTTTTCTTTTATGAATCTTATCCTGTTCAAGTCTAGAGTTATTTATTTATTTATTTTCTTTTATTTTATTCTGTAACCCTCTAACTTGAGTGGCCTCCCTAACATTGTACAAGGGGAACCTCACTGTTAAAAGATAAGTAGTTTGTCTAGCTTGGCTATCTCACTCTTATTGTGTCGCTATATCACACCCATTCAGTGTTGCATATAGAGCCTTTCCTGAGGTGTTAATGTTTCAAGGTTATTAAGTGTGTATGGATTTTCAAGAATGAGTCAAACTAGATGTTTTATAGTTTGTGTGTTGTGGTTTTGGCAGATGTGATCAACATTGGTAACATATCCCCATTTCTGAATGTTGGTTCTACAGTGAGCAATAGTTGTTCAGAGGTGATTCAGGCTGGATCTGGTCCTGGGTATGACTGTAAACTGCATCTGGCAGCAAGGCCTCTAATTGGGAGGTTGTGAGGAGCATGGAACTACCTCTTAATTGCTGTTGTTCCCAGGTCCACCCTGACCTGGAGTGGTAGCACCTGTTAGGGTTCCAGCTATGGGTAAATAGTTGACCCCCAAATCAGTGTCAAAATGCTATGAAAGTATTTACCAACAAATCTTTATTGAATGAAAAACATTACCAACAACCCCCCCCACCCCAAATATAAACAAACAAAAACAATAAACTAAATAAAACAAATTAAAACGATTTTCAGAATTAAATGACCTAATGAAGGTTGATATGCTAGTTAAACAAACCAGCCAACCAACCAGGCAGGACCAGCAGGGGCAGTCATAACTGGATCCAATTGAGAGGAATGAGGGGTGAGAGAAAGAGCCTGAGCCTCTGTTCCATGTGTTATATATCGCCGTACGACGACAAAACAACAAACACGCATATATAAAAATATAAGGTTATATTTTTATTAGTGACGACGAACTGTGTGGAATAGAGAACAGAAGGGTGAGAGCGCACACAGAATGGGTTGACGGGAGTGTAGTTTTGCCTGTGGTGTTTCTCTGCTTCCACTGGCCGTTCTCTGCTACTGGCGAATCCGTGTGTTGAGGTCTTTATATAGTCCTCTAGAACCGGGACTTTCCTTCCGGTTTTTTGCCTCGCCCACGCACGCCCACGTAATTCTAAGAGGCACCTGATCTGTTTGCCTCTGTAGCCATTTCTGCCGCTGTCGGAAATAAGGTCAAAATGACATCCGCTCCGGCCTCGACAGGATGTATTTCACAAACACCTGTCTTGTCGCTTCACTGCCCCCTTCACCGACGGAAAACACCATCGCTTGCATCACTTCCTCGGGTGGGGCCAGATTGTTATATTACACATGTTGTTAAGGTGGCTGCACCACAGAGACAGACATTGACCTAGAGTGATGTTGTTAAATGGTTTGGCTGAGTGTAAAAAGCTCTCTCTTGATTTTAGCCTCTTTATCATTGGTTCCCAATCATTAAGCAAGGTTCATATGGTGCATATTGGTTCATATGGTGCATATTGGTTCATATGGTGCATATTGGTTCATATGGGTTCACTGACAAATAAATGTAATTGCTTAGAATGAAAAAATTACCTGTTTTATGCTTTGAGAGGCCAACTGATGGCTTTCTTTTAAATTTTACTTTTTATATTAGTTGATAGGATCCCAAGGCTAGCTTGGCATCGCAAAACCTTATTGGAAAAAAAAATTGTCAAATTCAGATTAGAACCCAGTATTTTTATTTTTTTATTTTTTTTTTTTTAATCATTTCACTCCAAGCAAGGTGATAATGTCACTAGGATAAAAGGGGTTACTGAGAGGAAAAGAGAATAAGAAAACTAATGAAGAGGAAGAACAATGAAAAAACAGGGTTCAGGGAGATAGAAGATGGTGATTGATGTTGCATTTAAATTATTGAAGATTGTAGGTGGCAGGGAAGCATGAAACTGGGATAGATTTCCACAGGTGAGAAATGCAAGGAAAGAAAATATTAGAATAGAACATGGTAATATCTAATTAATTAATGAGTGAAAACAATGGAACCTAATTACCAATCTAGTAGTGTGCTTAAATTTATGCATAGCTTATGACAATATAATGTTAAAACACAGCTTTTCATATGATCACCAAATTTAAGTAATATCAAGCCTGGATATCTCCTAGATAGGTGACCACCTGAGAATTTCAGTCTGGGAGTAGATTATCCAGCATTCACTGCCATATGAGAGGACCAATATTATATAACAGTTTGGTACTTTTTTTCTTTGTTTCTAATGAAATTTTTCTGTTTCTTAATCTTTTGCTTAACTTTTGGAAGGCATCTTTTACTATTCTAATTTCTAGATAGAAAATAAGTTCTTCACATGTATAAAAATAGAAAGGGTTGTAAGACAAGAATGCATCTTATAGAATGAGCTGATTTTGAGAGAATTACCAGGTTTTATTATTGGTGGCCACAATCTTAACAATACGAGATACGCAGATAACAGTGTTGATAGCAAACATGAAAAGGAAACTACAAAAGTAAAACACCTAAAGATGGTAGTGAAGGAAAGTAAGAAGAAGTGATAAAACATCAACTACTAAATGGAATCCATGGTTGATAACAGAAGGGTAAGCTCAGAATGCAAATTACAAACTGGATATACCAAAATCAAACAGGTACAAAAATTTGAATATCTGAGAAGTGAAATCTGAAAACACATTGATACATTCAAAAAGCTAAGCAGAGTATTAAGCTAAAATTTTCATTAGAAACTGTGCTATTTTTAGCAAAGTGTGCGGGTTTTTATACACCTTAGAATTTTAGTAACCAGTTAAGTTGTCTTCTGTAGAAAATAAGGGTAAAAGATCAATGACATTGTAGCGGCCTAACTACTTTTTGTTTGTTTGTTGGGTAATGAGAGCTTCTCAATTTTATGTATGTACAAATAAGTGAACAAACAAGACACAAGACAGAGGTAAATAAATTTTAATTATAACAACAACTGTGAATTATAGAAAAGCGGTAAAAATAAGTTATCTCCCTTTTACTGCAGATATTTGCAAAAATGAATGAAACACTTTTTTTTTTTTTAGAGATATGTGTTTAAACAATAAAATATTTTTGAATTGTAAATGGCCCAAAGCCAATGTTCAAAAGTTTGTATGTAGACAAATAATTGAAACAGTTCAAATTGTGAGCTGGAAATTTGTGAGTTGGAAAACAGTTTGTATGTTCAAATAATTTGATACAGTTCAAAGTTATGAGTTGGAAGATAATCTGCAAGCAAAGTGTGTGTGAATAAAAAATGTCAAAAATACTTGCGGTTTAGCTGAGAAGTTGAAACAATAATAAATTATTATACCAGGAGAAAATGTTGAATGCAAAAAGCTGGTATTGCAAAGTTTTGAATATTTAACTTAACTTCTCAGTCAGGTAAAGATGAAACCGGCTTATTTTCTTTTAAAAGAGTAGGCGAAAACATATATTGCCTTAAAAGAAAAGTGAGCTGGAGACAATAGGTCTGGTGGCTTCAAAGAATACTTTCCAACTGGAGCTTGAAGAGCGGGAAGATTCCCGCTTTTTCGAAAGAGAGGCAAAATGCAGAACAAACCAATGAAAAGTTTGGTTACTAAAAGATGGTTTGATTTATTTTACAATTTTCCTTCTCGAACTTTCTATAAAATATTGGTGAAACGAGGGGATCGTAGAGAGCTCGACAACATGACACAGTGAGAGAAAACAGGACAACACCAAACTTGAGTGGAAAAAGGAAAAGCTTTATAACAGAAAGAGAGGGAAGATACAAAATTGGGTTTAAGAAAATAGTTGCAAAAAAAAAAAACAGTGGTTTTTGCAAAAAACTTAACTGGAATCAGTATAGTTAATTTTGTTAGCAGTTCTTCTTTTTAGTTGCGATGTCAAAATATCTTCATGTTCAAGTTGAAGAGGGATTCCGTTTTCTTATGCTTTACTGTAACTGTTGGGACATCCTTGAACCTATGTTGTCTTCTTGGCCGCTCCATTTTCGGACACCATGTGGCTGCTGGCTGAGTTTCATGGAGCTAGAATTAGTCTATGTTGACTTGGCGAAGTCGTAGGGAGAAAGAGGCCAAAGCTGGGCTGTTGTCAGCCCAAGCCAGGGGCTGGTAATCATGACCCCCTACAAAGGGAGAGAATTCATTTGCCAAAATATTTCCAATAATACAAAGAAAAGAATACTGAAATGTTATGTAGCATCAATCCTCTGATATGACAGTGAAGGTTGAACAATTTCCATGCAGATGAAAAAGAGACTTAAAGCAACAAAAATGTGGTTCTGGGGATGCTGAAAATACCAGTCACTGAACATGTGAGCAATGAAGAAGTTTTAGAAAAACTGGAAACGGAAAAGAAACATTTAACATTAGGAAGACAGTTGAAATTTCTAGAGCACATAATTAGGAAAGAAGGCTTGGAAAATTTGATACTCACAGTTCAGATTGAAGGCAAGAGGGACAGAGGAAAGTAGCACATAACCTACTTAGTGAGCTTCAGTAAATGGTTTAGGAAAATTACCAAAAATACAAAATTTACTCAGAGCTATGAAGAAGAAGAAATTGTGGAGAGCCATGATTGCTTACATCCTGAAGGGTCACAGAACATAGAGAAAACAGATATCATGCAGCATTCTCAGAGATGAGTTAGGAATTTGGATCAGACGATAATTTGCATTCTTTTATTATGTTTTATTTAAAAGTAGAAGTTCCCCAAACTACCAATAAATTCAGATTTATTTTAAAACTAGCAGTTTACCCCGGTTTTAACTCAGGTAGTTTAAGGAATAATAAAAATAAAAAAAATCATATGAATTTATATAGCAAATACTTACAATGTCTACCCTTGTCACTTTTATAGATCTAGGTAACAACGTAGAATGTCTCTGTTGGATTAGGGTGGGAGAGGGAGGGGCAGCATATATAGATAATATAAAGTGGGGTGATCGATTCTATATTATAATCAATACATGAACTGACCCCTGACTTTGTGACTATGATGAATGGGTGTGCTGGGCTTTATTTTCTTATAGCAGTTTAGCCTGGATTCACTCGGGTAGTTTAAGGAATGTTAAGAATAAGACATATGAAAATTTTACATAGCAAATACTTACACAACGTCCATTCTCATCACTTTTTTAGATAATATAAAGTGGGGTGATCGATTCTATATTATAATCAATACATGAACTGACCCCTGACTTTGTGACTATGATGAATGGGTGTGCTGGGCTTTATTTTCTTATAGCAGTTTAGCCTGGATTCACTCGGGTAGTTTAAGGAATGTTAAGAATAAGACATATGAAAATTTTACATAGCAAATACTTACACAACGTCCATTCTCATCACTTTTTTAGATAATATAAAGTGGGGTGATCGATTCTATATTATAATCAATACATGAACTGACCCCTGACTTTGTGACTATGATGAATGGGTGTGCTGGGCTTTATTTTCTTATAGCAGTTTAGCCTGGATTCACTCGGGTAGTTTAAGGAATGTTAAGAATAAGACATATGAAAATTTTACATAGCAAATACTTACACAACGTCCATTCTCATCACTTTTATAGATAATATAAAGTGGGGTGATTGATTCTATATTATAATCAATACATGAACTGACCCCTGACTTTGTGACTATGATGAATGGGTGTGCTGGGCTTTATTTTCTTATAGCAGTTTAGCCTGGATTCACTCGGGTAGTTTAAGGAATGTTAAGAATAAGACATATGAAAATTTTACATAGCAAATACTTACACAACGTCCATTCTCATCACTTTTATAGATAATATAAAGTGGGGTGATCGATTCTATATTATAATCAATACATGAACTGACCCCTGACTTTGTGACTATGATGAATGGGTGTGCTGGGCTTTATTTTCTTATAGCAGTTTAGCCTGGATTCACTCGGGTAGTTTAAGGAATGTTAAGAATAAGACATATGAAAATTTTACATAGCAAATACTTACACAACGTCCATTCTCATCACTTTTATAGATAATATAAAGTGGGGTGATCAATTCTATATTATAATCAATACATGAACTGACCCCTGACTTTGTGACTATGATGAATGGGTGTGCTGGGCATTATTTTCTTATAGCAGTTTAGCCTGGATTCACTCGGGTAGTTTAAGGAATGTTAAGAATAAGACATATGAACATTTTACATAGCAAATACTTACACAACATCCATTCTCATCACTTTTATAGATAATATAAAGTGGGGTGATCGATTCTATATTATAATCAATACATAAACTGATTGATCCCTGACTTTGTGGGGTGATAATATATATTTTTCTACCCCTAATTTTGGCTTTCTGAAAAATTTCAAGGTGTTGTTAGCGTTCTAAAACTTTGATCTACATCTGAGCGCAATTCCTGTCAAGCTAGACCACAAAATGCAGCTGCAAAGTCAAATCTATTAAATAAACAAATACTTAGATAACGTTCACCCTCATCACTTTTAAAGTGATAGATAATAAAATTATCTTAGTTCTGATTAATTATAAATGTATAATACTGTTATTATAATAGTATTATACTGCATTCATATAATTTTTAAAACTATGTATTTATAATTAAAAAACCAATACAAAGCCTGCTAAGGGATCAAATAAAATAAAAATATAAACTAAAACCAATAAATTAAAGCAAGGAGAAACAGACATAAACTGAAAAAGAAAAATAAAGAGCTATTCCAGATAGCTGTCCAAACAGTAAAAGAAAGTGTTCTATGCTTGAAACCCCTGGTTTTTCACCCCCCACTCCCATGTTTTCGGCAATTTGCATATTTTGTTGCTTCAGATCCCATTCTTTATTGAAGATGTTTTTCATTCAGAAAATTACTTTGTGAACCAAATTGTTTGCGATGATAGGCATTCATGACTCTAGGTTCCAACATATATATATATAGAGATAGCACACATTTTCGCAATAAAATTTATCGTAAAATAATCAGGCCGGTAGATATAAATATAAAATACTGTTTAATTAAAAACAGAATATCTACTTAAATACGAGTATCGGTAAAAATAATGTTCAAAATAATTCATTACAAATTGTCGGTTGCTTATAACCAAGTTTCATTAAAATTCGTTAATTTCCGTAACGTTTTTATATATATGTTTTTGAATTTGTCCAGCGTCTGTAATATTTAAAAATTTTTTTCTTTAGTTTCTTTCTTTTTCCCTCCCTTCCTTCTTTTATCTCTCTTACCACCTTTTTTCCGTGTTGCTTAAACTTACGTCGATTTAACACGGCTGTCTGTTAATTTTTAGTTACATTCTCCCTTTTCTTTGTGAACCCAGACGATGTCAATTTTTTTCTTTTCTTATTTATTTGATTTTATTCTATCTTTTTCTTTTTCTTTTTCTTTTTCTTTCCCTTTATTTTTATTTTATTTTATTTATTTTTTAATTTCTTTGCAATCTATTTAAAAAGGAAAAGTAGACTAATTTTTCTCCAGTTTCTGAAAGGATTTTTCTGTTGCTGAGGTGATGTGTTGTCCCCCGTGGGGATCTTCATATCGAAATGACCATTCAACATCTTTGAATTAATCCTTTTTTAATATATATATTTGCTCTGTAATATTTTATTACATGGAGCTCTCTTCCTGTATCATTTTTTAATATTAAAATAAAATTTTTAATATTAATTAGGATCGGGTTTTTTGGAATTTACCTTCCTGCTTTTTTCCCTTGGATTGAAGTATCTGAATTAAAATATATATATATATATATATATATATATATATATATATATTGCATTTGTAACTGTATTTGATATCAAATATGATAGCTCTGAGTTCAATCACTCACTAACTTGCATCCTCTCTCTCATGTTCCTTTCTCCATCCACTCTACTCTCATCAGTATTCTCATTCTTTTCTTACCCTCTTCCTGACACCCCCTGTAACCTGTCATTTTTTCTCATAACTTTCCTCCTATGTAACCCCTGTACAACAGTGGCAGTAAATGCCTTGCTTGGGGTGACGCGATTTAAAAAAAAAAAATTGACCGGATCAGTGAAATCTATAAACTTTTGTTCAATAAGAATGAGAAAGAAATGGTATCATGTATCAGTGTGTTTGTCTTAAGTGGTTCAGGTGACGTTTATACTCTCAACTTGGTCCCTGCACCATTCATTTTTTTTTTTACCATTCCATCCTTCTAAAATATTTTTTCCATTTGGTACATCTTAAAAAATAATTTTTCTCCTGTGTTAAAGTAATTATTTAGAGGAATATTCTTTATGCTTTTGCCTTCTGTTCAAGTAGTATTTTATTGAACACAGATTTAATTTTTCTGGTAAAAATGAAATCTGCAGGCAATATTCTGTATCTAGTGTTAGGATTTGGCATAATTTTGAAAATGCTCAGAAAATGCTGAAGTATTTTCTCATCCGACTCCTCCCCTACTCCAAATTTTTAAGAGACCTTTTGAATGTTTTAAGAAAACATTACACTTGTCTGTTTGATCTTGGATGATACAGAGGCATTACAATATGTTGTACTTGTAAGGACTTGCAAAATAACTTGAATTCACTAGATGTGAACTACATCCCACTGTCCAACACAATAAAATCAAGTACACCAAACCTTGCAAAGATTTCATGCAAGAAATCTATTGCTACTGTGGTGTTGGTCTTCTGCCTTTCAATATTTCAGGCCACTTAGTATAACTGTTGACCACCACCTGATAAAATGCACTATTCAATTGCCCAACAAAATCGAGACATAATCGGGACCATGGAATGTCTTTTCTCAGCCAATGTTGAAATTTAATCGGCATGGACTTTACTGCCAGAGCACAACCTTGGCATGATTTAACGAAGTTTTGTAAGTCTTCATCTATTTTTGGCTAGTAAGTGTAGCATCTCATTAGGGATTTCATCCTAGAATTCCCTGGTGACCAACATGGAATTCCTTTAACATGTGTTTTTGCAACGATGTTAAAATTACAACTCTATCAGCGTATATCAGTACACCATCACATATTGAAAATGCGATACTTTCATTTACCTTTCTATTTTTGACTTTACATACAATTTGATCCCTTATTTTTAATATGAAGTCATCGTTCCATTACTTAAGTCTTATTTCTTCCAGAGTTATAGTCAACTCTCTTGCGGTATTATGTAAGATGTTTTTTTATTTTGTTTTCAGCCCTTACTGCTGCAATCACTGGAACTTGAAGTGGTTACCCGAATCTTGAAATTTTCTTTGATAGTAAAAATTCGATTTTTTTAGTTATAATTCAGTTGTATCGCTCCCCCAGCATTGCAATCTATTTGCTGTATGTGTGGGAACACCCTTTTTTTTAACCATATATGAATTTTAACAGATGATGGTCAGTTTGTAAGAGAAGTTCTCATCCATGTAGGAATTTATAAAATTTTTTTCATGGTAAAAACTATAGCCAAAGCTTTCTTCTTGATCTGGCTGTAGTTTTTGCTGCGACTATTAATGACCTCAAAGCATTCGCTTCGTTGTTCCGTCATCATATTTATGTAATATTACTGCTTCAATTCCCGAATCACTTGCATATGATGTAATGACAATATTTAATTTTGGATCAAAATGCATTAGTGATAAGTCAGATGTTAGGACTGTTTTTGATCTTTTCAAAGAAATTTGTCATTTCTCTGTTCAAATTCATTTAGCATATTTCTTTAACAAGGCATTTACAGGTGCTGTTAACTCATGCATATTTGATATATACGCATGGTAGTAGTTTGCAAATCTTAAAAATGCTTGCAATTTCATTAAGGGTGTTGGAGGTAACAGTTTCTGGTTTGACATTATTCACCAGATAGTGATCTGAAATTTGGGATTGAAATGTGTTAGTGATAAGTCAGATGTTAGGACTTTTTTTGATCTTTTCAAATGCACTTTGTCATTTCTCCCTCCAAATCCATTTAGCATCTTTAAGAAGGCATTTAAAGGTGCTGTTAACTCATGCATATTTGATATATACGCATGGTAGTAGTTTACAAAGTCTAAAAATGTTTGCAATTTTACTGTATTGTTTGAGGCAGGTATGTCTTTAATTGCACTTGATTGAGCAGAATCTGGTCATTGACTGTTCTGGTCAATAATTTGTTCCAGCTATTTATTTCAGGGCATTAATAACTCCCTTTTTTTTTTCTTTTTTTTTTTTTTTTTCACTAATTTTGAATCTATATTCTTTGATCATTTTGAACACTATTTTTACATCTTCTGCATGTTGGTGTCTGGTTTCTCTTTTAAACAGTATGTCATCCAGATGTTTGCATACAATCTAACCAAGTGAGCGTTGTATACATAATTTGTTGAAAAATGCTTGGAGATAGCTTTATTCTGAAAGAACGTCAGTTGAATTTATATAGACCTTCATGAGTATTGGTAGTTAGTAATTTTGCGCACTATTCTTTTACCAGTATTTGTAGGTAGGTGTCCACTATGTCCAACTTAGAAAAAAAGTTTTTCCCTGTTTAATTTCCAGAAAATTTCTTCTGGACTTTGTAACAGGTAATTATAATTTCGTAAGCTTTTATTAAACCTCAGTGAGAAATCAGCACATAAGTGGATTTTATTTATTTATTTATTTTTTTAATCATATCACCCCAAGCAAGGCAGTAATGCCACTGAAGCGCAGGGGGCTATGTAAGAATGAAAAGATTGGAAAAGAGAAAGCTGGGAACCACATCCTAAACAGGGAACAAGGGATGAGCCTCTACACCTGTTCAAGAGATGTGGATGGAGTGTGAACTGGGCGATAGTTTATCTACTCCAATTGAGGAAAAAAAAAAACAAAGGAAAGAAAAGAGTGAAAAGATTGGAAAAGAGAAAGTCGATTTTTTTCTTCATATAAACTGTCAGCAGTGCCCATTCAGATTAGTCTACTTTGGAAATGACCTCTAATTCTTCTAGCCTTTTCAATTCCTTATTGATTGAATCTAATGCCACAAAAGGTACAATTTTTTAGTCTGAATATTGGTATTACATTTTCTTTAATTTCAAAATTTGCCTTTACTTTTTTGTACATGCCAAGACCTTCAGAAAAAAACTTATGGAAATTTTCTTTTTAATTCACTTTTGAATTTTTTCGTTGCCATACATGGTGACAATATTTACTTGGATGCAGAACAAATTGATTGGCAGGTCTCTCGGATTAAATAAGTAAATGCCATCCATTCATAATTTTTTTTTTTTTTTTTTTTTTTTTTTTTAGCATGAATACCACTGTTTTTTTTAACTTTCCAATGAAAGAAATATTACTGATGAACTTACTTAAAAAAATTTAACTTCCTCCCTGAAACACCACAAGCAACTTTTCTCGAAGTCAATAAACTAGATTTACCCAGTTTTCTTCAAGTCTTTACATTAATTATAGTAATATCTGACCCAGTATCCAATTGTAATATTATTTTTATATTGTTAATCATGATCAAAACAAATTATCTCTTTGGAGATGTTTCACTCAATCATGCTAAATTTTTCTTTCTACTTGTTAACTATCAGTCAGTTAAGTGCCATACTTGATACACGCTTAGGTGATCATGACTTGAAAGAGACATGACTGACTGGGCAGAAGATTTTCTCACAGTAGGTTGCCATTACTTTCTGTAGTAGACTGGTTGACAACCAAGGCTACAGAATCCAATCTGTTCTGCTATTTAACCCGTAGGAAACTGTTTTATATAACACTCTCCTCTAGAGTCGATCCTTACTGTGTCAGTCAGTTAAATGCCATATGTAATACACGCTTGGGTGATCAATCCTCTTTCAAGGCGTGACTGACTGGGCAGAAGATTTTCTCGCAGTAGGTTGCCATTACTTTCTGCTGTAGATTGGTTGCTAAAGAACCCAATCTGTCCTGTTATTTAACCCATAACTGGAAGGAAGAGGCAGATTAATACATTTTCCAAGGATATTTGTGCGTAAGTGAATGCAATGAATTCAATTGGAATTTGAACTCAGCTTCACAATTTCTCGTTCTGAGCCAATATCCACTGCACCACAACGAACATCTGCAACTATACCCAATGTATTTACTTTGTTGACATATTTTTTGTTTCTCTTCCATTTTTTGGATTTGTAGCAATTACTCTTATGTTCTAATCTTCCACATTGGTAGCATTTTTTGTTTCCAAAGAAACAACCACTTTTAAAATGCTTACCATCACAACTGTATATCACATCAAGTCAACTTTTGCGATTAATGGAAAAGTGTTGACAAAGAATGAGATGATGTTGAAAAATAAACATTTTCTGTGTGAAAATAAATACCTTTTTCGTCATTTGATCTGTGAATTTATTAATCTACAGCGAATATTTGACCTAATCCACAAATTTGAATTATTTTTGCTAACATGAGGCAATCAGTGAGAAAGGGACTCATTACTAAGTATTAATAGCCAACATTATACTAAATTGAGTCGTATGCTTGTACGTTTGGTGGATATCCTTTTCTTCTTCTTCTTCAAGCTAAGCAAATGCAATTCGAATGTTTTCTTTCACTTTGCCGACATTTTTTATCTAGTCACGTGACTGCGTGTTTCCATGTCGATGCGTCCTTGATTCTGTTGCCTTGATGCCTAAAGAGTATCCCAATTGTCTGATATCAGACAAAAGTTTTTCCTGTATATTTGCTTTCTCGCTAGAATAAAATTAGATAACAATTAAATAAAGAAAAAGGGTGTTCTTACCTATGAAATGACATAAATGTATCCGTTGACATTGAATTACTTAAGATTTTACTTACTCATACGTGCACTCACTCATACGCCAGTCTATAGATAGATAGGGAATAGAATGAAATAGATAGACAGATCATTTTCTAAGTGCCTCTTAGATGTGGCACAAGGCAGAAATTTCGGAGTACCCAGTGAGGATCGAACTTACTACTCAGATTACTCGGTTGTAATAGACAAGCCTGCTAACCATCACAACACATCGAGGTGCCCAATTAGATAGATTTTTTTATTTGACAATTAACAATTTTGTTTTGATTTCTGCATATAACATTGGCTTCTATAATCAAATTGCAAGGGAGCAACTTTCCTAATTCCACTGAATATGTTTACCGCATCTTTGGGGCATTCGCTTTCGTATTAACTGACATTATTTTGTTGTGCTCTGTCCTTTTCATTAATATATATATTTTGTTCTTATAGAATGTTTTCGGAATGTCGTTAATTTGAATTATTTATTTATTATTATTATTTAACATCCTGTTCTGTTCATTTACATAACCGAGTCTATTGGATTTGAGGCTATCATGAGGATGAGATTTCTTTGGCCGATAGATTCTTTCTTAATATGTACCCACTTCTGGACTTTTTGCCTCCTAGTGATGCCAGGGATTTTCTTGGTCAATTTTCATCCCTTTCTTCACAAGACCGAGATCACCTATTACAGGTGATTGGGTGCAGTCTTCATGTCCTGTAATATTATTATCATTATTTTTATCATTATTATTATTGGCTTGATTGTACTTCTTTCTCCCTCTCTTAGTTTGCACGACCATTACGCTCTGTCAATAGCTCATGAATAATGGATGATTCCATTTTGATCGCGTAGAGAGAAGGGAAAAGCTTTACTCAGTTTCAATGAGAGAAAGAAAGAAAGAAAGTGAACGTTATAAAGAGCAAAAAAAAGGAAGGTGAAACAGAAAAACAAAGGGAAATAAGCTAGGCTGAAGAAAGAAAGAAAGAAAGAAAAAAGGAAGGTGAAACAGAAAAACAAAGGAAAATAAGCTAGGCTGAAGAAAGAAAGAAAGTGAACGTTATAAAGAGCAAAAAAAGGAAGGTGAAACAGAAAAACAAAGGAAAATAAGCTAGGCTGAAGAAAGAAAGAAAGAAAGAAAGAAAAAAGGAAGGTGAAACAGAAAAACAAAGGAAAATAAGCTAGGCTGAAGAAAGAAAGAAAGAAAGAAAGAAAAAAGGAAGGTGAAACAGAAAAACAAAGGAAAATAAGCTAGGCTAAAGAAAGAAAGATGTTTAACGGGTGTTTCAGTGAAAGGGACGCAATTGTCAATTTTGACTTTTATTTTATACTAGCATCATAACCTGGCGTTGCCCGTGCAACTCAGAACATTTTAGTAGTAGAAGATGCCACTTTTTTATTTTACATATTTTGTTTTTCTTTGAAAAAACCCCTTTTTTTTTTTTTTTTTTTTTTTTTTTTTTAAATATTTCTTTTGTTTCAAAATTACGGGGAAAAATATTCACATTTTTTTGTTGACCAAATGAATTTTTAAAACGTCGGAATAAGAATTAAATATAAAGGCTCATTTTTTAATAAAAAATTATTTTAGTCGCGTTTGACATGTGTGATTTGATTTCTGTGACGTAATTCAGCTACCATCTTAGATTTTAGATGTTTTATGGAGCAAATGTAAACAATTGTGTCCATTGGCCAAAAAGTGCGAAAGGGAAAATTACTGTACTGAAACTCAAAAATTATGTGTCGACCTGGCTTCCCCGTAGATATGTGTCCCTAGAAAGTTTGAATGGTGTAGCTTAAAAAATGTAGGCGTGCATAGGGAACAATCAAACACAGACTCACAGATTGCCTTTTATATACATAGATTATTTTTTCCAAGTACTTTCGAGTGTTACTACATTCATTTTCATAGATTGTTCTGTGTGTAGTTACACAAATAGTTTTAATTATCATATTATTTAACAATATTATATATGCATATTGTATATTATTTAATTATATATATACACTACCGGCCATGATTGTTGGGCCACCTCGCTTTAAACAAAAAAAGATGCGTTTCATACTATTTTAGTATTTGTTGCCGGGTGGATGGTTCTGGATGAAAATAGAATAGTTCTTTAGTTATTATTACTTTGCAAAATTTTACAAGGCAACCAGGAAGCCTTTGCTTTGGCCAGCCAATAAGAAGAGACTAGCAAAAAATTGGAAGAGAGCAAAAAATTGGGCAAGACAACAGTTTATTTGATGCACATATTATTGTGCAGTATTAACAAAAGAACCATTCTATTTTCATTTGGAATTATCCACTTGGCAGCGATTACTAAAAATAGTATGAAATGCATCATAGTTTTAAATTGGGGTGGCCTAGTTGTGGCCGATTGTGTATGTATGTATGTATATATATATATATATATATATATATATAAATATAGTCATCCGCAGACAGATCTGTTTCGCTGTATCACAGCTCATCATGCATATATATATCAGTCATCCACATACAAGCCCGTTTCGCTGTATCACAGCTCATCAGTGTGGCTAGACATATCCACTTGCTTCTGGCCGGGATCGAAACTCGACCGATTTGGTGTCAGTTGGAGTCTCTACTCCCTAAGCCATCGGTGCATGGCATCGGAGAAGGGAAATTTTAACATCTTGTATATAAGCAGTGTATACAGATGCCAGTCACCGAGAGAACTCAATTCATTTCTGAAGAGTCACGCATTATAGCCGAAGTGGAAACTGTTTTTAAGATTTTCTTCTCCAGAGAGCTCAATATATATATATATATGTGTATCAGTTAAGTACTACATGTGATACATGCTTCGGCAGAGTAAACCCTTTTGAAACATGACTGGCAGGGTAGATTTTCCTGTGGTGGGTTGCCATTGCTTTCTGCTGTGGGCTGGTTGACAGCGAAGGCTGTGGAACCCAGTCTGTCCTGCTATTTGGCCCGTAGTCGGGGGAGAGAAGTAACGAATTAATACCTTTCCCATGTGTATTTTTGAGTAAATGACTGCGACGAAATTCAACTGGAGATCGAGCTTGGCTTTCCAATTTCTCGTTCCGAGCCATTGGACCATAACGCATGGCCGTATGTATATATATATATATATATATATATATATATATATATATATATATATATACTATAGTCATCCGCAGACAGATCTGTTTTGTTGTATCACAGCTCATCAGTATGGCTTAGACTCCGATCGCTTCTTAACCCAGGATTGAAACCCCACCGAGTCAGCGATTCTACCTCTAGGCCACGAGCGTCCGGTAGAAGAAGGCAAGCTTTTTAGCTTGTATAAACACGCCCAATAGCTAGAGTGCTCCAATTTATTATTGAGTGAGTGATGTGTATATGCTGGAGTAGCTACTGTCTACAAAATCTCCCACTGTTCCAGAGTGCTCAATCAGGGTGTGAGAGCGTAAATAACATATCCATATATATATATATATCTAGTAATGGTGCTAATCAGTGTAAGTCTGGAAGAAAGGACATTTAAAGCAAAATGTTCTTTTAAATACAAAATAAAATTTCACCTAGCCGACTGACGTCATATTCAGTATCTGTGCGTTGTGGTGCAGTAGATATCGACTCGGAATGACGAGTTAGTGAGTGGAGTTTGAATTCCAGTTGAATTACTTGAATTCACTAACGCACTGATACCCTTGGGAGGGATATTAATCCATCTCTTCCTTCCGGTTATGGGTCGGGTAGCGTGATGGATTGGGTTCTGTAGCCTTGGCTGGCAACCACTCTGCCACGGGATAATTTTCTGCCCAGTCAGTCATGATTCATTTGAGATATGATTGCACAAGCATTTATCACATATGGCACTTAACTGACTGACTCTCTCTCTGTATGTATGTGTGTATATATATATATATATATATATATATATATAAATAATTTAAAAGGGTGTTATTTCGTGACCTAGGTTTCTACCTTTCGGTGTCTTCAGGCGATTTACAATAATTGATTTTACTGTTTTTCAAACTCTCACATAACATAGAACTTTTATGAACGCGCAATTTTCAAAATTGGGAGAATCTACTTAAGAACACTTTTGTCCATGATTGTATGATCCTAGTAGGTATTTATTGGTATGGTTACACTTAGATATAACGTCTGGGAAGAACATAATAGCTAATTTTTCCTCCTGGCATTATCTGCATATTTTCCACAGTTGTAAGGTTTGGCTATTTTTACGATGCTCTAAGTTATATCGGTGTTTTTTTTATACTTCAGTTTTAATTTCCATACACAGCTAGCCAGTTTTGTACAATTTTTGAGGATTTCTAGTTTAAATGTAGACTTATGGTTATTCCATCTAACTTTAAAACTGTCTTTGGTAGATCCTAAATATATTTTGCTTTGACCATTTATGTCATGTAAATTTGCTTTGTAAGCAATCTCTTTTGTATTACAAAGTCTGTTAAATGGGCATTTATTTTTGTCCCTACAATCACATTCCTTTTTAATAAAGTTTTGTACATTGTTATTTAGGTTTCTGGTGTTTTTTTTTTTTTTTTTTTTTGTTTTTTTTGTTTTTGTTTTTGTTTTTTTTGTTTTTTTGTTTTTATGTAATTTTCTAAATTACTAGTACAGCTATAACTCAGTTTGTTTGAATTCCTATTGAAAATTTTAATTCTGAGCTTTTTGGAAAGTGTTTATCAATTAGTTTAAAAAATATTTTTTCTATTTTTAAACTAATTGATAACTTGATATTTAAGATCTACCAAGGAGAGTTTCGCTATTGTCTCACAAATGAACTGAGCCTACATTGCCTCGCTATTCTCTCCTTCTATCTTTATCTCTCTCTCTTTCTCTCTTCATAAGCATGACAGAACAGGAAATATATATTTATATATATATATAGTCATTAAGATCTGTTTCGCTGTATCACGGCTCATCAGTACGGTTAGACATCCACTTGCTTTTTACCCAGGATTGAAAGCCGCCTAATTGGCGTCAGTCGACAATTCTACCTCCAAACTATGGGCGCTCAGTAGAAGAGGGCAGTCTTTCTCTGCATACCATAAATTGAAGAATTGAAATAAATCATATACATTTCGCATAGCATCCATTCCAAATTGTGAAAATTTATTAATTACGTTTCCTCCAGTTTGCTTGAAAAAAAATTATTTTTTCTTCACTCAGAAATTCAAATGTTCTTACTCTTATGCAGAATTTAATCTCTAATTTACATTTTAAAAATAAACATCATTTTTAGCCACAAAACACATTGTTTTCTAATATATTTTTTAACCACTTGGTATAAGCTAACATAATGGTTTCTATAAACTGGGTTTCTCAAAGAATTAAAAAATAATAATGGTAAATGTGTTTTTATATATATATATATATATATATATATATGTGTGTGTGTGTGTGTTTGCCCTACTACTGTAGACATTATTTTGTGAAAATCCATGTTTGAGTAGATGCACTGTTAAAACTATATGGATTATATCTATCGATATGCATCATTAGATAGATAGATAGTGGAAAGAATATTCAGCCACGCATCTCCAAACATATTGTTGGTGTCATCTGACCGAATGGAGAAACTGATCTATGTGAAAGCAAAGAATGAATATGATTATCTCTTTATCCGATGCTGTGACCACAGGATTGTTGATTCTTGCAATTAAGATACTAACATTCACTGGATTTTAAATTTAGTTCAGTTAAGAAAAAATGAAAAACTCAAACACTAAGGAAGGAAGCAGGTTTATTCGAAAATTTTACAATTTCCCCAAAATATATATGTCAACTCGATAAAAAAAAACAAATCGTTTACAAGGCATGTCTCTGTCATTAATTTCTACAAACAAAATATATATATATATATATATATATATACCAAACACTCAATAATATCAAATATGAGCGTGCTAACAATGTGCTTAGTGTTCGGTGCATAAAACATACATAATACTCTACAAACATACATAATACTCTACAAACATACATAACACTGCATACATTCTGTTACACTTAAAATAAAATTCATTCCCAATAATGGCAACATGTATAGCCGAAAGCACTCGGATAAACAATCATTTGGATAATTTTTATATAATTTAGGTCCTCAAAAAAAATTTTAAGATCACATGAAAAATTATATAAATTACTTAACCATAATACTTTGTCTGTCGTTTTTAATGAAACCTGCATAAAAGAGATTGCTGCCCAGATAGACAATATGGCTATATTATATTCTTATATGTCTACGTGTGTGTGTGTGTGTGTGTGTGTGTGATCGTATCACCCTGAGCAAGGTGTTAACACCACTGATGTGCAGGGGGCTACGTAATAGTGAAAAGATTGGAAAAGATGAAGCCACAATGCACATCCTCAAATACCAACAAATACCAACAAATACTAATCTTCAAAAATCTAAATGCATTGTTAATTGTTATCTATATTATTTTCTTGATTTTTCTTTTCTTGTTTTTGCTCCTTAATAATGTTTTTCTTTTTCTTATTCTTTCACAATCAGTGACCCTCTTTTTGTCTTAGTGGCTTTATTGTCTTGCTTGGGAGTTAAAAGATAAAAAAAAAAAAAAATGAAAAGCCATCAAACAAACATGAATTTTATGTATTATTCCATTCCCATATTAAACATTATGCTTTTTGTTTTTTATCCAAGGTGTATTTTTGCATTGTCTATCTGCGGAAGATTTGGTTGACCTGATGTGTTTACGGCCACCACTAGCTGTTCTGCATGTTGACATTCTCCACCTACATCTCCGAAAATTAGACATTGAACGACTTGTAAAGCTAGCTGAAACTTTTGATCCTTCAAAATCTGCAGTGAAAGGACATTTGGCGTGCCATCAAGGTGACACGTGGAAGGTGAGTATCCCAATTATAAATTTGTCATTTCTGTGTGGAAGAATGCAATGATTATTTTCACTCTGATATAATCAACACTTCTTTTTATTCTTAAGGCAACTCATATTGATTACATTCTCTGTCTAATGAATCAGACCATATATAGATGAAACATATGCATTCAAGGTATCATCACTGTATCTTTCCCGTACAATTTGTCCCCTCATTAAGGGTGTTGAAGATAAAAGTTTCTGGTTTGGCATTATTCACCAGACATCTTGTACTTCATTTGTTAGATACAAGTACTATTGCACAACATTTAAAAACACATTTTTTACACCTTCACAATACAGGAAAGTACTTATTGACAACCCCAATACACTACACCACAAAAATTATAAACAAAAAACTTCAAATTCTTGAGGCCCTCTATCTGAATGGTAAGACAACAACACTGAACAAAATTTATTACTAGTCCAGCAGCAATGTGTTGAGTACATATAACAAACATTTAATGCCATAAGTCTGTCTTTGTAATTCACACCCTGATGATGATCATGGAGGAGATCAAAAGTACTTGGGTAGGAAAAAAGTACAGCACCTTATTTGATGAATTTCATTTGAATATCAAGAAACTGATTAGAAAACAGGAAGGAATAATTATAAAAGTACACACAATATGTGTATATTATGCAATGAGACATGTTTGAAAAAAAAAAAAAATATATATATATATATATATATATATACACAAATTCTTGCTCCACCAGACAGCTCTGCCCTCTCGGAAATTCTGACCACGGCGTAGTTTCTGTCAACATCTCATTCCACTCCCCCCTACCCAAGAAACCCAGATCAACAGAATATCCTACTGCTATCAAAGAGCAGACTGGGATTCATTCCGTGACTTCCTCTGCGACATTCCTTGGAAGAATGTTTTTAGTCTTCCCATCGAAGACTGTGCATCAGAGGTCTCCTCCTGGCCTAAGGCAGGCATCAATGCTTTCATCCCTGCCAGGAAATTTCAGCTTAAATCCCATTCATCTCCCTGGTTCTTACCCGCTTGCTCGGCCGCCATTGCTCACCGGAATCACTTCTTCCGGCTTTATTGTAGCCACGCGTCGGACCAAAACGATGCTGTTTGCTGCCAGAATGAAGCAGTGCATAGCATCCTCTAAGTTCGGTACCAAAGACTACTGGTGCCTCTGTAAAAGCGTGCTTAACAAGAGTAAGTCCTCAATACCCCCACTAATCAACGAGTTTGAGGTCCTCACCTCCTCAGCGGACAAGGCTGAATGCTTTGCCCATAGATTCTTGACCAATTCAAGTCTGGATTCATCTGGAATCCATACACCTGATTTCCCATCTAGAACTGAGGCCCAATTGAATGACGTCCACATCATGCCCTTGCTGATTTCTAGCATAATCTCAAAACCGGACCCTCACAAAGTGAGTGGTGGGGATGGAATCCCAATCATACCCTTGAAGAATTGTGCCCTTGAACTCTCCTCTATCCTTTCTAAGCTCTACAACCTCGGCCTATTTTCCTCCTGCTTTCCTGCCTGTTGGAAGTCTTCTTCTGTGGTTCCAGTATTCAAGAACACTGGTGAACCCTCGGACCCCTCAAATTATCGCCCCATCAGCCTTCTTCCGATCTTCGGCAAAGTGTTCGAAGCCATTATCAATGCCGAGGTCGTTCAGCATCTCACAGCCCACGGACTCCACTCGGACAAACAGTATGGCTTCCGCTTCACCAGGTCTACTGCTGATATGCTAGTAACCATCACCGAGTATATATATACCAGGCTCTCGACAAGAATGGTGAAGCCCGAACCGTCGCCTTGTATATCTCTAAAGCATTTGACAGAGTATGGCATGCTGGCCTTCTACGGAAACTGCGAAGCTATGGTATAACTGGACTTTTATTGGACTTAATCCAGTCATTCCGCTCTAACTGCACACTGAAGGTGGTATTAAACGGACATGCCTCCCAGAACTAACCTACAAATGCTGGTGTCCCCCAAGGCTCTATCTTAAGTCCTACGCTCTTTCTAATCTATATCAATGATCTCCCCGATGCCATAAGATCATAAATAGGCATGTACACTGATGATACCACAGTTTACTCTCGCCTCGATCAAAAATCTGGTGTTGGTGACAAGGCGAACCTTGCTGCCGAGCTTGAAAAGGACCTCCAATCCGTGGTGGATTGGGGTAAGAAATGGCTCATAAAATTCAATTCTTCCAAAACGAAGTTGCTGTCAATTAACCACCACAGAAAACTGCACCTCCCTCCCATTAGTATGGAACAGGCTTGCCTCCCAGAGAGTAAAGCACTACGCCTGCTTGGCCTGACGCTCTCAGCGGACCTCAAGTGGAATGACTGTCGAATCCATTGCTAAATCTGCTGCTATGAAAGTCGGCTCTCTGTTCAGGGCCCGGAAATTCTTTCCGTCTGAATCTATCCTGCACTTATATAAATCTACCATCCGCCCGTGTATTGAATACTGCTGCCACATCTGGTTGGGTGCCCCTTCTATTCTCCTCGGGGTTCTTGACAAAATACAGCGAAGAATCTGTAATGTGATTGATACTGACTTGGCTAACCGCCTGCAGTCATTCTATCACTGGCATGACGTGGCTTCCCT